>CM042059.1:65995000-66175000 GCA_023525745.1 Arctium lappa | reverse complement strand
TTATGACCAAAACAGTGTTTGGGTCTATTTCTCGCGGTCTGTAGGGTGCACGGGTCGTGCGTTTTCCTTCACAAAGGGCGCACGGGTCGTGCGCAACGTCAGGGGCAACAGCGGGTTAGAACCTGATTTCAGCCTCATTTCACCCAAAACTTCATTTCTTGATCTTCTTCTTCATCTGAACTCCAATTTTAGTGATTCAAGTTTCCATGGTTTTGTTTTTGAGAGCTCTTCAAGTATCTAGCAAGAGATTGGAAGTCTATTGGAGTATACAAGAGTAATTTTTGGTGGTAATCTCCTCATCTCTCCCATTTCATCTTTTTCACCAAAGTTTTCTAGGGTTTCATCCACCCTTTGTTCTCCCTTTCATAGATTGGAGGTTTGTAACCATTTTGGTGAACTAGAGGTATTTTGATTGGTGGATTCAAATTTGGGTTAAGGTAATCTTTTATTCTCTTCATTTATGGAAGTTAGGATTTCGGTATCAGTTGAGGTATTCATGTAGAAGGTTGGGAAATGATTCTTTGTGGTTGATTATGATTATTTATAGTGGAATATGTATATTTATGGTTGGAACCTTGTGGATATAGGTTTTGGAAGATTTGGTTTGAAGAATCAAGTTCTTCAAGGAAAGCTCTAAGAGGGTAAAATCTAGATTTAGTCTAAATCTAGCAAGGTGAGTTTACTAAACTTTTGTTAAAACTGGATACACATCATATTTGCTTATTTGTTGTTATTATGACATATTTTCTTAAAATGTTCATCTTTACGGGTTCAAGTATTTGATGATGCTTTCATGAGACTATGTGAGAAATATGTTTTATAAGTATCATCCCATGATTTACTCTATTATGTGTAAGTATTTGGGGTTTTCATTATGTATACCCACAATGGGTATTTTGATATGATTAATGAATACATGTTTGGCATAGTATGATGATTTCCATTTGGAATACTCTCTTGGTGATATTGTATCTACAAAATGTTTATGTGGATAATTGAGTCCTATTTTGGTCTCATATGATTAGGATGGTGATATTGTACTCATGGTTGGTATTGAATTATAATTGGTTGAAATACACCAAAAGACCTCCTATATAAATTATGTTGGACGAACCAAGTCGGTAGACACTAGGAGGATGTAGTCTTGGGCGCCACCGTGTGGGTATGTGCCTAGACCTCCTCCATTCGGGGTAATTCCATGGTTGTAGCCCTCGGATGTGTCGGGCCTTTGGGTGTCACTCTTAGTAGTTGGCACTAAGATACATTGTCTCTTTGGGTGGAACTGATTGGTGCTATGGGTCTCCCCTATTGACTCCACATTGTTGAACTCTGGTTAACTGCTGATAAGAATTGTAACTGTTCATGCATGCTTATTATTGTTCAACTCACCAGGTTTTTTGGCCTAACACTTGCTTGGTGTCGATGTGTATCTCAGGTTATAGCGGCGCTGGTTCTAAGCTGGCATAGTTGCTTGGGTGAGAGATTTGGGGGAAATTGCCTTGGACTTACTTTTGGTAGGAGAACATTTGGGTTTATAGATGACACCCTTATTTGTAATCTCTTTTCTAGTTATGGAAATTAGATTAGTTGGTTGTTATTTTTTGTCCGTTTAATTACGACTGTATTTAAACAGGTTTGTGTATTTACCCCATTATTGGGAGGCTCTTGCTATGGCAATTTTAAATACCGCATGTCCGTTTTTCGGATTTTTGTTATCCCTATTTTTAGGGTGTTACAAGTTGGTATCAGAGCTCTAGTTTAAGCGAACTAGGCATGAATGTAAGATGTCTAGACTTAGACTCAATACGTTAGGCAATGATTTGTGAGTTGGGTAGAATTTCTAAGATGGGTTAGTCTTAGAGTCGACGGAAACTATGGTTATCAAGCGTTGTGGCGATGGTAACGAGAACCTTTATGTATTATATGTTCATAATCTCACCTAGCTAATGTTATTTTGAGGATATTTATACGTGATGGTGCTTGAAGTGTCGTTACTGTGACAATTGGTAATGTAGTAGTACGTTCTCTTGTGCTTGGCTTACTAATGTTATGATATTTGGTAGACGTGGTAGTACGTTTCCTTCGTGTTGAATTCTGTTAATCTCCTCCTTATTCATTTTCGTGCTTGCTTGATCTGCCTTGGTATGTCGACCGTTGGGGTAGTAAGAAAGTTTCTGAATGGGTAACTATTAGAAAAAGTTGATGATTTTAGTATTCGTTACTTGGAGTGACGGTAAGTATGGTGATTGCATTAAGTGGACAGTTTCGAGTCGGATTAATTGGTCGGATTAGATCCATAGACTTTTTGAATCGATGTATTCGAGGAGAAATTGTGAGGTGAACCTATGAAGTCTGTGATCTTTGCCTTAAGATGTTGAGCATCTGGATGACGATAGTGTAACTATAGAAATCGAGGAGCGTGAGTTCAAGTTGATTTGTTAAAACGGTGTACATGTCAAAATGGGTATTTTGGATGTAAAAGTATGTTTTACTTGGTATTTGTCAATGTGTGAGTATTTTGATAAGTTTTCATATTTGGTAAAATTGGGTTGTTTTAACCTCCTAAAATGCTCAGATTGGGTTTTGAATAGTTCAACAACTAAATAGCATGATTTACGTGTTCCTGGTGGTTTTGTACAAGTAAACTCTATTTTTATGATTTATGCATCTTTGATGATTTTGTACAAATGAAGTCTATTTTACGTTATATGCATTTTAGGCGTATTTGCATTCATAAACCCTTTTGAAACTCCTTGGTCCCAATACGTGTTGAGTTTTGGGTTAATCACGTCTTTGAGGTATGTGTCTTCATAAACGTTGTTTAAAAGCATTTCATTATTTGGGGAACGTTAATTGTCGGCCAAATGGATTTTGAGCATTTTAGCTCCCGGTGTCGACTTAAAGAGTATTGAGGACATTTGTCCGATTTTAATGGCTCGATTTAGAGTCCAAATTACGATTTACATCTTAATGCATTTCATTGCATATTAATGATAATTACAGGCTCGAGTGCTTTAGTCATTCATGTGTAGTTATGTAATATTAGACTGTGTTGCATTGGATCCATAGGCACGTAAGTTAGTCTTATTTGATGGTCAATTGGGTGGTATGGGGTTGGACTCCGAGACTCATGTTTTATGACCAAAACTTGACAAGTAGGCACTAGGAGGATATAGTCTTGGGCGCCACTGTGTGGGTGTGTGCCTAGACCTCCGCTGTCGGGGAATTTTCTCAGTTGTAGTCCCCGGGTGTGCCGGTCCTTTCGGGTGTCTTTTTGGCATCAAGGTACCTCGTCTCTTTGGGTGAAACTTGTTAAGGATTCGTAGGGACACTTGGGCTTCATGTCGTTAGGTGTCATGCGATGAACATTGTAGGAGTGACATACTTTGTGTTCTTCCGCTCTCAACGGATACGGGTATCTTCCGTTGTCGGCCGCTGTATTTTGGATATTTAATTATCCATTTGGTACATACGATTTTATAAACCGTTGGAAAATGCATGTCACTGAACTAGGAGTCGTTTTGGGAAACATGAAGAGAAAGAGTTCATTTGGAAAACATTTTGTTTCAACTAATGAGAAGTTTTGGGTTAATTACCTTTTGGGTCGTGGTGTTTGCATAATTGTTGGTCAAACGTATTTCGATGTCTCTACTGGCTTTCATTGAGTATTTACGTAAATTGTTGGGTCGTTGGCTTGTTTTAACTAAATGGAGTCTTGAGGAGATTTGTTCGGTTTAAAAAACAGTGGTGGAAATTTTAGTGGCGTCCAGTGGTATTATTTCCCCTTTGAGTTTAGTGGAAGCAATTCAGTTGCACATATCATATATGCATATTTTATTGGAAATTTCCGTCATGGTATTTCATCCAATGTTTTAGAACGATGAGAGCATGTTTATATTTGGCTTTGGACTCGAAAACGACATAAATTATTTCATGTTTTAACCGGGTGCATACGCATATCAATCTACTAGCTTTGTGAAATAAACGGTCGCATGCAAGTTTTGTTGTGAAATCTTATTTCGTGCCGCATTGTGACTAAAAGAGAGAAAACTTTAAGAGTTCTATATTATGAGCATGTGGTCTTGGGTTTTGCAAATATTTTATTTATACAGTTTGGAATTAAACTAAATTACTCTTACAATTGCTCAAATCACATGCATACGTCTTTACTAAATTATGGGGAATAAACCGATGTATATGAGTCACGTTGGGAAGTTTTATTTCATGACATTTCATGGTTAATTGCAGAAATTTTGGGGTTCGATTTTGTGAATTTCCCTTCTGTAGTTTTGTACGAACGTCTTGTTATACACTGTTTTAGTACGTAAAACTATTTCTCATTCATTACATAAATTATACTGTTGGTGTGAGTAATCGTATGAAAGATTTATGGTATTTCGGATAGAACTTTTGCCCAGAACATATTTCAGTTATTGATTTTACTGATAGGAGTTTTCCGCAATACATGAAATGAATTTCCGGTTTGCATGTCGTTGTAGTTACAATTTTGGGTAAGTACGTTTTATCGGTACGGCCCAAATTTGAAACGCGAATAATATATATATATATATATATATATATATATATATATTTACGTTCCTATTGTGTTGCTACATTTGGGAAATGATCGGATATATATAGGTCTTGTTGGAAATTTTATCTTCCGACGTTTTGTGTTAAAGTAAAAAAAAAAAAAATTAAAGTTGAAGTTGTGAAATCCTCTTTTGGGAGTTGTACAAACTTTTGTTGCACATGTTATAGGACGGAAAATTATTTTTCATATGCATAGCATAAATTGATGCATACTAAGACCATGGTAGTCCGTTTGAAAATTTTGTTACGCATCTTTCGTTATCGTTTTATTAGCGTAAGTACTGATCAAATGAGTTTTGAAAATGGTTTTATATGTGTGGCATTGGTGATCAATTTTGAAACCTATCGAATGCACGATAGTGTATTTTCACCGCACATTTAATTGTTATAAAACGTATGTATTTGAGAGTTTTATAAATTTCAAATTGGCATAGTAGTGTGAAAAACCTTGAACTCATTGGGCTATAGGTGTAAGCCCCCTCATGTTAGAAGTCGATATTAAGGATTTAAAAGAGTCATTGGAGTTTGAGGCATTAGACATGTGCTTTCTCCCAGTTAGTTAAATAACGATCTTTATGCTTCGTTAAACCTACGGATTAAAATCGTGTTATTCGGTTGTTTGGGTATGGTTGGTTTTGGAATTGTGGGATTTTTGTACGACGGCATGCTATGTGTCGGTGGTGTACTATATTGTTGGGTATTCGTGAATAATGATGATGTTATGGTTGACTGGTAAGGATGTTGGATTTGGGTGACTACTTCCAATAGTAGGTGTCAACTTTGAATCGACATTGCTAATCGGGAATGAAATATTTGATAGTATACCCACGTTTGCAGAATGGTCATTCCGAGGATAGGTGTCGACACTCTATTTTGAGGACAATAACTGTTGGTGTGCTTCAATGTATTTCTGTTAGATCTGGTGCATCTGCAGGACGAGCGGTAAACTTAAGGAAATTAGATGTTGATAATTAAGAATCAATCATTGGTATTTTGATAATTGTCAGGACTTTCGCTGATTTGGAAATCGATGCATGAGTGCATGGTGGGAGTTTGGTGGTAATGTTTACTTGATACATTTGGTGAGAATGTCAAGGTGGACTTTAAGTACAAATCGATTATCGAGGAGACCTTGATGCGTCGTATTTAGAGGTATCTAAGGGAAATGTTTGCTTTGGGGTATTCTTGGTGGAAATGACTGAATAAGGTCGTAAGTTACTCTTGAGGTAATACGAGCAATCTAAGGTTGGGAGGCAACCGAGATTTAATGATTAAGAAAATGATTAATCAGGGACTCAACGTTCATCCTGACGTCTGTGAAATATATTGAACGTTGAGATTTAGTTTGTAATGGCACGTTATGAGAAACGCAGTGACATCCTAAACCGGAATGTAATCGGGTCCGTACATGAGGTGAAGTTTCATGAAGACATTCCTTTTGGATAGGAAATCAAGCGATCTTTCCAAGTGTGATGTTGGGTGCTTGGTGGTTCCAGATTTCGAGGACAAAATATCTTTTAAGGTTGGGAGGATTGTAACACCCCGATTTTCGAGAGGTATCAATTCAAGTAAATACATAAACCGATATATTAAGGAAAAATAAGATATTTGATTTTGGGCTTGAATCCTTGATTTTATAGTCTTGATAGATGAAGGATTCAATTACGAGTCCAACGGTTCTTTCCGGAGCGAAAACAGAGCTATAACGAAGAAGTTATGACCAAAACAGTGTTTGGGCCTATTTCTCGCGGTCTGTAGGGCGCACGGGTCATGCGTTTTCCTTCACAAAGGGTGCACGGGTCGTGCGCAACATCAGGGGCAACAACGGGTTAAAACCTGATTTCAGCCTCATTTCACCCAAAACTTCATTTCATCATATCTTCTTCATCCCTACTCTGATTTTAGTGATTCAAGTTGCCACAGTTTCGTTTTTGAGAGCTCTTCAAGGATCTAGCAAGAGATTGGAAGTCTATTGGAGTATACAAGAGTCTTTTGTGGTGGTAATCTCCTCATCTCTCTCATTTCATCTTCTTCACCAAAGTTTTCTAGGGTTTCATCCACCCTTTGTTTCCCCTTTCATAGATTGGAGGGTTGTAACCATTTTGGTGAACTAAAGGTGTTTTGATTGGTGGATTCAAGTTTGGGTTAAGGTAATTGTAACACCCCGAATTTCGAAAGGTATCATTTCAAGTTTTTACAGAAACCGATATATTAATTAAAAGTAAGGTATTTGATTTTGGACTTGAATCCTATATTTTATAGTCTTGATGGATAAAGGATTCAATTACGAGTCCAACGGTTCTTTCCGGAGCAAAAACGAAGCTATAACGAAGAAGTTACGGCCAAAACAGTGAACGAGAAAAAGGCTGGCTGGCTGCGACTATGACCAGCGACATTGCCTTGCCCAGGGCAATGTCGCCTGGCAAAGTCGCCCAAACAGTCCAGGGGGCTGTTAAGTCGCGAAAATCAGCTATTTCATCATTTCTTCACACCCAAACTTCTTCTATACTCTCCCAATTCGTTTTCCTTCTTCCCCTTTCAAACCCTAGCTTAATTATGCCTCAATTCCTTGGATTTCATGAAGAGGGAACACCATCAAGTGGTAAAATGGAAAGCTTTGATCAAGGATTCACCATCTCCATCTTCATCTTCAACCTCAAACTTATTCTGGGTTTTCTAGGTTTTCATCAAAACCTAAGTGGTAAGTATATCCCTTCCATTTCTAAACCTTGAAATAAGTTATAAATGACCCTTTGATGGTTTCCTAGTGTTTGATTTCTATAAATTTCGGTTTGGTTAATTTTAGGAGTTTTGGGTCAAAAATTAGGGTTTTGCCCAAAATAGAGATATTGATGTTAAGTGTTTGGGGAACAATTATTTATGGTGGAATATGTATATTTATGGTTGGAACCTTGTGGATCTAGGTTTTGGAAGATTTGGTTTGAAGAATCAAGTTCTTCAAGGAAAGTTCTAAGTGGGTAAAATTTAGATTTAGTCTAAATCTAGCAAGGTGAGTTTACTAAACTTTTGTTAAAACTGGATACAGATCATATTTGCTTATTTGTTGTTATTATCACATAATTGCTCAAATTGTTCATCTTTACGGGTTTAAGTAATTGATGGTATTTTCATGAGATTATGTGAGAGATATGATATAGAAGTATCATCCCATGATTTATCCAATTTTGTGGAATTATTTGGGGTTTCCATGATGTGTAATCAATA
Source organism: Arctium lappa (assembly GCA_023525745.1). Taxonomy (NCBI): domain Eukaryota; kingdom Viridiplantae; phylum Streptophyta; class Magnoliopsida; order Asterales; family Asteraceae; genus Arctium; species Arctium lappa. The sequence goes on along the minus strand of CM042059.1, from coordinate 66,167,182 downwards.
TGGGTATTTTGACATGTTTAATGAGTACATGTTTGGATAATATTATGATTTCCATTTGGAATACTCTCTTGGTGATATCGTATCTACAATGTGGCTATGTTGATATTTAAGTCTTATGTTGGACTCATGCTATTGGGAGGGTGATATTGTACCCGCGGTTGGTATTGAATTATATTTGGTTGAAACATACCTAAGGACCTCCTAAATGCATTATGTTGGACGAACCAAGGCAAGTTCATTAGGAGGATGTAGTCTCGGGGCGCCACCGTGATGGTATGTGCCCAGAAGACCTCCGCCACTCGGAAAGTTTCCTTTACGGTCTGATCTTCGGGTGTGCCGGGCCTTTGTGGTGTTCCTTGTTAAGGGCATCAAGGTACATCGACTCTTTGGAGTGGAATTAATTGGTGCTATGGGTCTCCCCCGTTGACTCCATACATGTTGAAAATTGGTTAACTGCTGATAAGAATTGTATATGTTCTACCATGTTATTTATTGTTCAACTCACTAGGATTTTTGGCCTAACACTTGTTTGGTGTCGATGTGTATCTCAGGTTTTAGCGCCATCGGTTCTAAGTTGGCTTGGTGCTTGGGTGAGAGACTTGGGAATATTACGTTTGGACTTACTTTTGGTAGGAGAACCTTTGGGTCTATAAATGACACCCTTTATTGTAATCTCTTTTCTGGTTATAGAAATTAGATTAGTTGGTTGTTATTTATTGTCCGTTTATTTACGACTGTATTTAAGCAGGTTTATATATTTTCCCCCTTTTATGGGAGGCTCTTGCTTTGGCAATTTTAAATACCGCATGTCCGTTTTTCGGATTTTGTTATCCCTATTTTTAGGGTGTTACAAGTTGGTATCAGAGCTCTAGTTTAAGCGAACTAGGCATGAATGTAAGATGTCTAGACTTAGACTCAATACGTTAGGCAATGATTTGTGAGTTGGGTAGAATTTCTAAGATGGGTTAGTCTTAGAGTCGACGGAAGCTATGGTTATCAAGCGTTGTGGCGATGGTAACGAGAACCTTTATGTATTATATGTTCATAATCTCACCTAGCTAATGTTATTTTGAGGATATTTATACGTGATAGTGCTTGAAGTGCCGTTACTGTGACAATTGGTAATGTAGTAGTACGTTCTCTTGTGCTTGGTTTGCTAATGTTATGATATTTGGTAGACGTGGTAGTACGTTCCTTCGTGTTCACTTCTGCTAATCTCCTTTTTATCCATCCTCGTACTTGTATGAACGGCCTTGATATCGAGCTAATGCTCAACGTTACATATTGACATATATATCGTGCTAGAAGACTCGATAAAACTTCGTTTCTAGTTCTTAGAAAAGCAATTAAAATGAATTTTTTTTTATATATTTTTTGAACTGTAAATCAATTTCGATCTTGAATAACTTAATAGAAAAACTCCCCTTCATTTTAAAATTATGAGAAATGAATGCATGAAATTATGTATTCCAAAAATATCTTTTAAATTCATAGATGTACTTGATTTTCTTTTCTTACAGAGTTTTCACCAAATCATCTATTTTGAAATAATTAAATTTAGGGGTTCACTCAAATGAAAACTTGGTAATTTATGACACCAAGATCTAAGTTAAGTCATTCATTTTAATTAAATTATTTATAATTTGATGAATGATTGAGGGTGATTTGGTAATTTGTTCATTAGATATTATAACTACTGGTAGGGTAATTTTATTTACCCTATTTTTAACTCACTTTTTATAGTTTTGAGCAATTTTTATTTTTCCATTGAGTATTTTTTATGTATTTTTAGCATTCTCTAGTAAATAAATGTTTAATGTGTTTTGACGTTTTTGGTTGTCTATTTCTAAGAAAACATCGCAAAAATCTTATTTTTATATATGTTCTTATTTTAGGATTGATGCGAAGGTCGTGGGAAGTCTTCTATAAAATTGGAGCAAACACGAGGATGGACTTTCCCCTTTTTGGACCGAAGCAACGAGCCATAAAAATGGAGCGTTTTCTTTTGGGCTAAAAGCCGAGATTGTAGATGGGCCGAGCATTAGACTTTTTATTAAAAGTCGTGGGCCGAATTCTTGATAGGCCAATTGTTTTTTTTTGGAAGGCTTAAAAGCCTTTTTAATATTAAGCACATGATCTTTGTTTTGTTAGCCTATTTATAGAAGGTCTTAAGAGGGAGGAGAAGACACACCTACATATTTTGATACACCTTTCTCTCCTTGAAATCTCACAGTTTGGCATTTTTGTAACACATATTCTAGATTCAATGTATCTAGACATGTGTTATCTTCACCATCATTAGAAGCCCCTTTTGACCATTTGATTGTAATTGGTTTGAGGTAATGAGCCATTAGCTAACGGTTTAAAGTTTTGGCTCACAAATCAAACCAAACTTTTAGTAATATATGTTTCATTTTGTTGCATGTCAAAATATTCGGTGATCGTTTCGCGTTATTCTCACATATTCTCGTTCAAAATCACGATTTTCTTTTGATAACTCTTGGTTTTTATTTTAGTCTCATTACGACTTTAGTTCTATTACAAACCGGATGTCCGGATAATCATTTCAGATTCCGAACCTTTGTTGATTCACGGTTTGTTGTAGCTTATTAAATCCGTCTTATGTTTCCAATTTCATAAAAACCCAATTGTGCGTTGATAAGTTTTACTTTAAATTATCCCGATAAATCAAGTCATTAAAATACCATGAAACCTCCAAGTAAACAAAGTTCGAATTCCACATTTGAAACAAGATTTTCCATCACCATTTCTAATTCCGTCTTAGTTTTATAATTCTCGTTTTACGTTACTGTTATTTATTTTAACGCACTTTAATTCCTGCAATTTAATTTATGCACTTTAATTTTCTGTCTTTTACTTTCTGTCATTGAAATTCTGCAATTTACTTTACGACATCTGCTTTCAGTCTTTTATTTCACGCAACTTTATTTCTTCGTCTAAATAGAGGTTACTGGCACAACACTCCTACGATTTTGTATCGTTGATTGTTTGAAAACGCCAACCATCTCTTTTAGTTAAACATTACATTTCCTTTTCTTTTATAATTAGATTCCAAACTATGATGGGCTAACCGTCTTAGTTCGGGGTACAAAGTTAAGTTGGATCCGAGACTGATAAAAAGATAAAACGGTGTACCGTATCGTATGATTATCTGACGTTGTTTAAATTAAAGTTATATTTTATGTCGGATTACAATTAATCAATTGACAACTGGTTCGTTGTATGACGACTTATTTAAGTTATATAAAATATCGACTTTAAGATAACGAAGGAATGCGATATCTTCTTTTTATCCAATTATTGAGTTTATTCCAACAAATCTTTGTACTCTATGCTTCTTTTTTTATAATTAAACTCTTCAGTAGTATTAATCAAAACCCCAACCAAAATATTGTTTTCGAAATCGTTATCTGAGACTCGTTTTTACAAACCCTACTTTCAAGAAGAACTTTTCCACGCTTCCCTGTGGGATCGATATTCGGTACTTTGTACCATTATTACTTGTTAAAAACGGTAGTAGATTGAGATGTATACTTGCATCAACATCTATTTATTTGCATTTTAAAGAGGTGTAAACACGAAAAGTCGCAACAAGCTTTTGGCGCCGTTGACGGGGAAGCACGCTAGAAGTTTTTCTTTTTAATTAAGGTTTATAAAAGAAAATTTTTCTACCATCTATTTGAAAACAAAAGTGCATGCCAAGATTGCCACACGGTGAATTTTTCCAATTTGATCCCGATATTAAACGAAAATTTAGACAAAGAAGAAGAATCCAAAAAGCTAATTTAGTTTTAAATTCTTCCGAAATGTCTAAACATGAATATATGACGGATGAGGAACCAATCCCCGAGGTAAATCTAAATGGGCGTCAAAATGATCGAGAAATCATAATAACCGAAGAAATCAAGATAGAGAAATTCCCAATGACCGCGAAGATTTAAATAATCCCGAAGATCCAAATGAACCGCCATTAATAAATAATGATGATGAGGAACAAAACATTTTTCGGTTAGCAAATTCCAAAGATGGTGGTATTATGTCTTACGTCGTTCCTGTTTTAACCCAATTACATTCAGGAATTCTTAAACCAACTTTGCAAACCCATCATTTTGAATTAAAACCAATAATGTTTCAGATGTTGCAAACTAACGACCAATACGCTGGTTTGACCTCTGAAGATCCTCATTCTCACCTCCGCTCTTTCATGGAAATTACAGATTCTTTTAAACTGCCTGGTGTCCAAGACGATGCTCTAAAATTAAAACTTTTTCCATACTCACTAAGAGATAGAGCAAGGTCTTGGTACAACTCGTTGAAACCAGATTCTATAATTACATGGACCCAAATGACAGAAAAAATTTTAAAAAATATTTTCCACCCACGAGGAATGCCAAGTCCAGAAATGAAATCTGCACTTTTAGACAAATGGACGATGAAGCAGTTCCTGATGCATGGGATAGGTACAAGGAGCTATTGAGAAAATGCCCTCATCATGGCATTCCGTACTGCATTCAGCTAGAGACGTTTTACAGTGGTTTAAATATGTTGCTAAACAAATGCTCGATGCTACTGCGCACGGAGCTTTCATAGTCTGTACCTACAATAAAGGATATGAAATCCTTGAAAGAATTTCAAACAACAATGGTCAATGGGTTGATCCACGTGCATTACCTAGAAAGGCGGCAGGGGTACAAGACAAAGATGCTTATGCACTATTATCTTCACAACTTGCTGACATGACATCTTTAATTAAAAATATGAATGTTGTGCATATTAATACTGTTGCACCTAGGGGTGTTCGCGGTGCGGTTTGGGACAAAACCGCAAACCGCACCGCATATGCGGTTTGAGCATTTTTCTAAACTTCAAACCGCACCGCATATACCTAAAACCGCACCAAACCGCACCGCAAAATGTGGTGCGATGCGGTGCGGTTTATGCGGTTTGTACCTTACACATTTTACGCCTACAATTCAATAATTATAAGATCAACATTTCATTTTAAAATCAACGATAACGTGATCGTAGTCACTAAAAATGAAAATATTCAATACGTCCAATTCTAAAATACATATTATATAAATATTGCAATTATTCTATATATACATATATGTGTGTTTAATATATAAAATTAAAAATATATACATATATATAACGTGCGGTGCGGTGCGGTTTGAACCGCGGTTTCATAACTTAAAACCGCAAACCGCACCGCATAGTGCGGTTTGGTAAAAATGCAAACCGCAAACCGCACCACGGACGTTCTAAACCGCGCTTTACGGTGCGGTGTGGGCGGTTTGTGCGGTTTAACAATTTAGATGAACACCCCTAGTTGCACCTACCCCTACTGTGCAATCTATACATTGTACCTACTGTGGAGAGGGTCATCACTTTGAACATTGTCCTGGAAATCCTGAGAGAGTAAATTATGTCAGCAGTAACAACAAGGGTGGACCATTTTCTCAAACTTATAATCCTGAGTGGAGAAACCATCCGAATTTTTCTTGGCACAATCCTGCTCAAAATTCACCACCACCAAAATTGCAAGGACAAACAATTTTTCATCAGCAGTCTCATCACATACCTCAAAATAACCAACATGAGAATTTTCAGAATAATCAACCTGGTTATCAACAAAAGTCAGCATGCCGACTCATCTACTTCCTTGGAAGCAATGATGAAAGGGTTCATGACCCAAACACAGGCATCAATAAAAAATCTGGGGACCCATGTGGGTCAAATGGCTTTGGAATTGAGGAAACGTCCTTCAGGTTCTCTCCCTAGTGACACAGAAATACCTCAGAGAACTGGCAAAGAACATATGAAAGCGGTGACATTGAGAAGTGGACAGGATTTACCAGAAAATATTCAAAAAGAACTAAAAAAGACAGACAAAGCAGAGCCTGAAAAGAAAAACACAGTATTAGATTCTGCTCAACCAGTGTGAGTACTGGACCTGGAAACACTGTTGGGACAATTAACACCACACCCATTCCAAAGAAATCAGACTTTCCAACATTATTCCCAAATGAACCCAAGAAAGATCAAAAAGAAATCGAACATACCGTTTTGGATGTGTCACAATCTGGTGACAGTCCCAAAATTCCTTGAGATAACAGACCTATAGAACCAGTTAAAGTAACACCATCTACTAAGGTAGAAAAGATCTCACCGACTGTCCCAGCACCTACTCCTCAAAAGACTACATCTCCTACTCCAGTTCTTCTCTATATTCCTTATCCCCAAAGATTGAGGAATCAAAGGGATGAACTGCAATTCAAAAAGTTTTTAGATGTTTTTAAACAGTTGCATATCAATATACCTTTGGATGAAGCCATTGAACAAATGCCGAATTATGCAAAGTTTTTAAAAGACATTTTAAGCAAAAAGAAAAAGTTAAATATGTATGAGACTGTAGCTCTGACTGAAGAGTGCAGTGCTATGTTGTCTAGCAAAATCCCTCCGAAGTTGAAAGATCCAGTGACTTTCACAATCCCATGTTCCATAGGAGGAAAAGAAGTGGGAAAATCCCTATGTGACTTAGGTGCCAGCATAAACCTAATGCCTTTATTTGTCTTTAACACTTTAGGCATAGGTGAGCTAGACCTACCACTGTTTCACTATTGTTAGCAGACAAGTCCATAGCTTGGCCAAAGGGTAAGATTGAGGATGTCCTTGTCCAAGTTGATAAATTTATTTTTCCTGCAGACTTTATCATCTTAGATTTTGAGGCTGACAAAGACATTCCCATTATCTTAGGAAGACCATTCTTGGCAATAGGAAGAACTTTAATAGATGTCCAAAAGGGAGAGCTCACCATGAGAGTTCAAGACCAACAAGTGACTTTTAATGTGTTGGATTCACTTAGATATCCTGAAGAGAAGGAGTAATGCTCTACCTTAAGTTTGATTGAATCTTGGTGCCAAGACCAAAGTTTTAGGGAGGTCTTGGGAATTGATGAGTCTGATAGTGAGGAATATACAATAGAGTCAGAGGAGTTAGAAGACATACAGGTTACCTCTGCTGTTGAAATCTTAGAAAGTGACGATAGGAAAACACTTGTTCCTTCCATAGAATGTGTCCCAGACTTAGAACTGAAACAACTTTCCTCACATTTGAAATATGCCTTTTTAGGAGATTCAGGGAAGTTATCAGTCATTATTTCAGCATCTTTAGAATCTGATCAAGAGGAACAGTTGATTGCCATGTTGAAACTGCACACCAAGGCCATAGGATGGACCATTGCTGATTTAAAGGGCATAAGCCCTACCATTTGTCAACATAAGATCATTTTAGAAAACAAAGATTTCACCTCAGTTGAGCCTCAAAGAATACTCAATCCTATGATGAAAGAAGTTGTGAAAAAGGAAATCTAGAAATGGATTGATGCTGGCATAATCTATCCTATTGCCAATAGTACATGTGTCAATCCAGTGCAATGTGTACCCAAGAAGGGTGGAGTTACTGTGGTAACCAATGAGAAAAATGAATTAATACCCACTAGGATTGTATCAGGTTGGAGGATATGTATGGACTACCGGAAGCTTAACCAAGCTACCCAAAAAGACCATTTTCCATTACCCTTCACTGACCAGATGTTGGACAGACTAACGGGGAAAGAGTTTTATTGTTTCTTGGATGGTTATTTTGGTTACAATCAAATTTCCATTGCACTAGAAGATCAGGAGAAAACAACTTTTACTTGTCCTTATGGGACCTTTGCATTTAGAAGAATGCCTTTTGGACTTTGTAATGCCCCTGCTACTTTCTAAAGATGTATGATGTCCATCTTCTCTGACATGCTTGAACAATCCATGGAAATTTTCATAGATGATTTTTCTGTGTATGAGACATCATATGATCTGTGTTTACAAAACCTTGAAAAGAGTCTTAAAAGAAGTGAAGAAACAAATTTGGTTTTAAACTGGTAAAAATGTCACTTTATGGTTAAAGAGGGAATTGTGTTAGGGCATCTCATTTCCAATAGAGGTATTGAGGTTGATAAGGCAAAGTTGGAAGTAATTGCAAAGTTTCCTGAACCAACTACTGTGAAAGGTATCAGAAGTTTTCTCGGACATGCAGGTTTTTACCGGAGGTTCATAAAAGATTTTTCCAAAATATCCAAACCTCTGTGTTCACTATTACAGCATGACCATGTCTTTAATTTTGATGAAGATTGTAAAAAGGCTTTCAAAATTTTGAAAGATGCATTGGTTACTGCATCTGTAATAGTGACACCTGACTGGTCCTTACCTTTTCAAATAATGAGTGATGCAAGTGATTGGGCAGTAGGGGCAGTTCTAGGGCAAAGAAAGAATAAAATATTTCACGCTATTTACTATGCTAGTAAAACGCTCAATGAAGCCCAAATCAACTACACCACCACTGAAAAAGAATTATTAGCTATGGTGTTTGCTTTTGAAAAATTCAGATCATACTTAATGGGTGCCAAAGTGATTGTCCATACTGATCATGCTGCCATCAAGTATCTCATTTCTAAGGATGCAAAACCTAGGTTAATAAGGTGGGTCTTGTTGTTACAAGAATTTGATTAAGAAATCATTGACAGAAAGGGTGTAAATAATCAAGTGGCTGACCATTTGTCAAGATTGGAAAAATAGGAACATGATAAACATAGTGGTGATATTTGTGAATCCTTTCCTGATGAAGAGATCCTGGCCATACAACATACTGCAACACCTTGGTTTGCAGATATTGTGAATTATCTGGCTTGTGAGATTATTCCCAAGGAATTCAATAAGCATCAAAGAAAGAAACTCATTTTTGATTCCAATTTTTTTTTGTGAGATGATCCATTTCTCTTTAAAATATGTGCAGACCATGTGATAAGGAGGTGTATTCCAAAAGAAGAAGTAGCATATGTTTTACATCACTGCCACACAGGACCATGTGGTGGGCATTTTGGAGGAGATAGGATAGCTGCAAAAATTTTACAATCAGGATTATACTGGCCTACTTTGAACAATGATGCCAACAATTTTGCAAAAAGCTGCAATGAATGTCAAAGGAGTGGAAATATCTCCCAGAGGAATGAAATGCCCCTAAATGGAATCCTAGAAGTAGAACTATTTGATGTTTGGGGCATTGACTTTATGGGACCGTTTCCACTCTCTAGCAACTGTGCATACATTCTGGTGGTTGTGGATTACGTGTCTAAATGGGTGGAGGCCATGGCTTGCCACTCTAATGATGCTAAGACAGTTGTCAAGTTTTTACAAAAACACATTTTTACCAGATTTGGTACACCACGTGCCGTAATCAGTGATGAATGCACTCACTTCATAAACAATGTGTTGGAGGAAGTCCTAGAAATGTACAACATACAACACAGGGTGGCCACTGCTTATCACCCCCAGACTAATGGATTGGCTGGATTGTCCAATAGGGAAATCAAAGGAATTTTAAGTAAGGTAGTCAAGCCACACCGAAAAGACTGGGACTCCAAATTGGATGATGCCTTGTGGGCCTACCGGACCGCTTACAAAACCCCTATTGGCATGTCTCCCTATAAATTAGTTTTTGGAAAAGCTTGTCATCTGCCGGTTGAATTAGAACACAATGCCTATTGGAAAATAAAGGAACTTAACATGAGTCTAGACGAAGCTGGAAACAGAAGGCCCCTACAATTGTGTTAACTGGAAGAACATAGGAATTTCTCCTATGAAAATGCTAAGCTATATAAGGAAATTACAAAAAGATGGCATGATAGAAAAATTATTCCAAAAGAGTTCATTGAGGGACAACAAGTTCTACTGTTCAATTCTAGACTCAGGTTATTTCCCGGGAAATTAAGCTCTAAATGGACAGGTCCGTTTCAGATTGCAAAAGTGTATCCCTATGGAGTAGTCGAGTTAGTTGATCAAGAAAGGGGTACCACTTTTAAGGTGAACGGACAGAGGGTAAAACTTTTTCTTGAACCGTTAGCATTAATGCAACAACCTATCGAGGTTGTAAGAGTAGAAAAGGCAGTGAAAGTTCTTGAGTTTGTCCAAACTCAAGACAGTGTATATATTCTTTCAAAAAAATATATTTCTATCTTATATTTAAAATTTCTTTTTTAGAGAAAAAGAAGAGAAGAAAAAAAAATGATATATATATATATATATATAGGTATAACCATAAAATAAAAAGCAGTCGTAAAATAATAATTTTATGTTTTCGGCCAAAAGACGAATTTTTAAGGAACAAAATTTCGTTGGACGGAATTTTTAATTTGGACCAATCTTTTATATTAAAGATTTTTTTTACTAAAATAAACAAAATAGGTAAGGGTTAGATTTGAATTTTAAGCAATTATTTTCTAATTTAGATTTTTTTAGATTTTGTTTAAATCTACCTTTCCAAGAATTATTTGTACAGTGTACTTATTTTAATTTTTTTCAGAAGTCAGAGATTTGACTTCATTCTCCTAACAAACTCTCATCTCTCTTCTCCTCTCATTCTTCTTCTTCTTCTAAAAAGATCACCGCCGGTACCTCCATCATCACTGCCATCTCCCATCCATCTATCAAATTTTTTGATAGACATTTGTACTACTCTCACCTTCCCTCTAAATCTAAAAAAAATTACCATGGAGCAACAGTTCTGTAGATTGAAAATACCCAGGAGTCTCAACCAATGGATCAACAAGACTCTTCGATTTTTGTTTCCTCATCTCGTCTGCATCAAGATAATCGAAGCCCCCCTACAAACACCCTCATCATCTCATTCGATATCTTCCCACACTTCTCAATCCACACCATCAACAACCAACGAATTCTCCTCTGCAGCTCAACCGTCCACCGCCAGCGACAACCTAAACCCACCATCGCCATCACCACTAGACACCCTGGCTGTTGTGGCTGAGCATCTCATGTCGGCGACAACTTCCACCACTGCCATCCCTCTTCTTACAATCGAAAGGGTCGTCGAATACCTACACCACCACCACTACACATCGGCGACCACCTCTTCAAATCCACACCATCTGCCATCGCTTAACCCCTCCACATCACCACGAACGCACTTCTACCCTCAACATCGATAGAAATCGTAGGTAAGGAACCCCGTTGACACACCCCCTTTTCTCCCCTGTGCTCGACCTACGACACAAATAGCTCGACCGCGATGACACCGACGACCACCACCATTGACTCCCCATCTCCGTCGACCTCCCTCTTTCGTCGTTCACCTCCACCACCGGGTTTCCCCCAAAACCCTCATCAAAATCTGCCCAATCGTATTTTCCCTTTTCCCAATCAACATCCCAATACCATCACACCCTCACCTTCCACAACCCTAACCCCCAATGTCGTAGTCCTTAACCGACTCGGACAACCTTCGATTACCCCACCCCCATCAACCTTTCAACCCTATCCCTCATCACTTTCGATCCTCTGCCACAGTAGCACTACCACAACCCCTTCCCAATCTCTCCCTCAATCTCACTAACACGACTCCCACACCACCACCCACTGCTACCAGACCCATGGTACGAACAACCCCCAATCGCACCAAACCACAACGAGGCTACACCTCCATGAGGTTGAGGAATGCACCACCACAGAAAAAACGGAACCTGGGAGTGATATTGGGATATACCGTTGAACACCCCATGGATCGGAAGACACAACAGAACACAACCCCGGGAATGATGAACCAATCCCCAACCGAATCGTCAATCAAATCGACATAAAGGGAAAAGCTAAAGTCGGTATCATCTATCCTCCCACTGAATTACACTTATCTTTATTAAGTTGTCCAGAAGCGGTGCGCAAATACCCGTCATTTCGACGGAAGGTTTGCCAACCTCCAAGAGGTTTCCCTTCGGACACTCTACGAACGCACCCTCAATTTCATATCAAGATCCATTCTTTGTGATGGGATCTGTTTTGCGCACCACCAGAACAGTACAATATTGATTGGGTAACGGAATTTTATACAGAGATGTCCATTACAAGTGGGCTAAATTTAATGATACGAGAGACCCCGGTGAGCTTTACGACCACCCACATTAATGTGGTTTTGGTTCTCTCTCCACCCGTACACTCGGAGTTCCATCGATTGATGGATGAAGCCTCTGATGTAGATTTAGAAAAAGTGTTGCACACAATCGCTAACGACGGGGCTAAGTGGTCCTTTACAGGACATACTCGTGTTTTAAAATCTTCTTACTTAAAACCCGTCGCTAATGTGTGGTTCTATTTTATCCGTCATAGTCTTCATCCATCTACACACGACTCCAATCTTTATATGGAACGAGTGTTTCTTTTGTACTGTGTCTTGGTGGGTGCACATTTTGATGTCGGACGCGTTATCTCTACGATCATTCGTAGAGGTATCGAACGTTCCAATGCACATCTACTCTTCCCCTCTGTCATTCACACACTACTAACCAAAGCAGGTGTGCCCAAACTGCCTACGGACCATTTTTCTTTGGAGAAATTGGTCTTGGATAGCACGAACGTTGCCCGTTTATTACGGAAGGGAAACCATACACCTAGAGGACCGGACAAGGACCAACTTACTTCTTTGGAAGTAAGGTTTAGGTCATTAGAGGGGGAGGTCAAGAATTTATTAAAGGAGCAAATAAGGCTAATCGCAAAACAAATTACCGGACGAGCACTCATAGCGGATGAGAAGCTGGATTTGCTGCTAAAAATATCGGAGAGAATGGAGGAGCTTCACGATAAGCTGATTACATGGTGGATTTTTGAGAAATCAAGAGATGACGCATTACGTAATTGGTTGACAAAGGAGCATTCGGACAAGGTGGGATTGTGGGAGCCATTCCCGATGCAGTTACTATGGAAGACACCGACGTCCTCTCCTACTCGCCATGAGTAGGACAGGTTTTATCACTCTTCCCTTCGCATTTACTTTTATTTTAATATCATGTCAAGAGTCTGGGATTGTCGTTTGGAAGCAAAGTTGGATTATTTTTTTACACACCATCATACAAACGTTATCTCGCCATTCACGGAAATTAGTTTCATTTTGTTCCATAAGGGCCACAATCATTTGGAACAACTCTCATGATTTTTTTGATTTATCACTAAAAATAAGCTTGTAACTCCTTGACTCAACGGATTTTTTTTGGGTACATGCAACATATACACTCGCACCACCTTTCCTACAATCTCCAACAAATTGCCATTTTGCGTTCAATAGGGACATTGAACCTCTCGAAGTTTTGGGGAGGGGGTGATATGGCCATTCATTCATAGTCATAAACCATATCACCCATTGTTCACACATACAGCAACCATAACTCCAAAGTAAACATGCACAAAAATTGGAAACATTCGTCTAAAATTGAGCAAAGCTCTACGTATGTTTTCCGTGCAATTACAAAAGTGTCAAAGACACCAAAGGTTGAGTGTGTACAAATGTATGTTCACTCAAAGAGTGATGGCAGAAAAATTGTGCCAAAAAGAAAGATGAGATGAGAAGTTGGAAAAAGCCTATGCATAAAAAGAAAAATTTACACTAAGCCATATGCATATCGTTCATCTTTTTGTTGCATTGTCGATCCTAATCCGTCAAGGAGTTGTGTGTTTAGCTTTTGGTTGATAGATTTTTTAATTATGTTGAGGGAAGCCATGATTTGTGTCATTATTTTTTACGTCGGGAACTATATGAAATGAGTAGCGATAGTGAGTGTGATGGTTTGTGTGGAAAGGAAATCTCTCTTTTCTTTCAAATTTTTTGCTCAAAATTGTTTTCCTTAATAAAGTTGTTCGGGACGAACAACGGTTCGAATTTGGGGTTGTGATAGGATAATTTTATTTACCCTATTTTTAACTCACTTTTTATAATTCTGAGCAATTTTTATTTTCCCATTGAGTCTTTTTTATGTATTTTTAGCATTCTCTAGTAAATAAATGTTTAATGTGTTTTGACGTTTTTGGTTGTCTATTTTTAAGAAAACATCGCAAAAATCTTATTTTTATATATGTTCTTATTTTAGGATCGATGTGAAGGTCGTGGGAAGTCTTCTATAAAATTGGAGCAAACACGAGGATGAACTTTCCCCTTTTTGGACCGAAGCAACGAGCCGTAAAAATGGAGTTTTTTCTTTTGGGCTAAAAGCCAAGATTGTAGATGGGCCGAGCATTGAACTCTTTTTATTACAAGTCGTGGGCCGAATTCTTGATGGGCCAATTGCTTTTTTTAAGGCTTAAAAGCCTTTTTGATATTAAGCCCATGATCTTTGTCTTGTTAGCCTATTTACCGAAGGCCTTAAGGGGAGGAGAAGACACACCTACACATTTTGACACACCTTTCTCTCCTTCCTTGAAATCTCACAGTTTGACATTTTTGTAACACATATTCTAGATTCAATGTATCTAGACATGTGTTATCTTCACCATCATTAGAAGCCCCTTTTGACCTTTTGATTGTAATTGGTTTGAGATAATGAGCCATTTAGTTTAAAGCTTTGGCTCACAAATCAAACCAAACTTTTAGTAATATATGTTTCATTTTGTTGCATGTCAAAATATTCGGTGATCGTTTCGCATTATTCTCGCATATTCTCGTTCAAAATCACGATTTTCTTTTGATAACTCTTGGTTTTTATTTTGGTCTCATTACGGCTTTAGTTCTATTACAAACCGGAAATCCGGATAATCATTTCGGATTCCCAACTTTTGTTGGTTCACGGTTTGTTGTAGCTTATTAAATCCGTCTTATATTTCCAATTTTATAAAAACCCAATTGTGCGTTGATAAGTTTTCCTTTAAATTATCCCGATAAATCAAGTTATTAAAATACCATGAAACCTCCAAGTAAACAAAGTTTGAATTCCATATTTGAAACAAGATTTTCCATCACAATTTCTAATTCCGTCTTAGTTTTATAATTCTCGTTTTACTTTACTGTTATTTATTTTAACGCACTTATAATTCCCACAATTTAATTTATGCACTTTAATTTTCTGTATTTTACTTTCTGTCATTGAAATTCTGCAATTTACTTTACGACATCTACTTTCAGTCTTTTATTTCATGCAACTTTATTTCTTCGACTTTATTTCTTCGTCTAAATAGAGGTTACTGACACAACACTCCTACGATTTTGTATCGTTGATTGTTTGAAAACGCCAACCATCTCTTTTAGTTAAACATTACATTTCTTTTTCTTTTATAATTAGATTCCAAACTATGATGGGCTAACCGTCTTAGTTCGGGGTACAAAGTTAAGTTTGATCCGAGACTGATAAAAAGATAAAACGGTGTACCGTATCGTATGATTGTCTGACGTTGTTTAAATTAAAGTTATATTTTATGTCGGATTGCAATTAATCAACTGACAACTGGTTCGTTGTATGACGGCTTATTTAAGTTACATAAAATATCGACTTTAAGATAACGAATGAATGCGATCTCATATTTTTATCCAATTATTGATTTTATTCCAACGAATCTTTGTACTCTGTGCTTCTTTTTTATAAGTAGTATTAATCAAAACCCCAACCAAAATATTGTTTTCGAAATCGCCATCCGAGACTCGTTTTTACAGACCCGACTTTCATGAAGAACTTTTCCACGCTTCCCTGTGGGATCAATATTCGGTATTTTGTACCATTATTACTTGTTAAAAACGGTAGTAGATTGAGATGTATACTTGCGTCAAAATCTACTTATTTGCATTTTAAAGAGGTGTAAACACGAAAAGTCGCAACAACCACCATCCATGATTTTGTTTTCATAATTAGTTCATTTGACTTTTCAAACAATTATATCAATTTACCCCGATTAACTTTATCAAATAAACAAACCACGTTTCATTTACTAAACAACAAATGCCATCAGTGGATATCACATGTATCACATCAGTGAGTATCACATCGCTAACAACAAATATGTATACAATGGGTATCACATTGTGTATCTTAGGGTATCACAATGTGTATATCGAGTATTGCAGTTGGTATCAGTGGATATCATAATAGGTATTAGTGGCACTACAAAACAGAAACTCATTTCCGACGGCAAAATCTATCGGAAATGGCAATTTTCGACGGATTCGACTGTCGCATGATCCCTCGCCAGAGGGTTTTAGAGTGGAATGTTTACGCCGGAGGGGATAGGGGAGAGGAGGGAGAAAATATAAGATTTATAAAATACCTAAAATGTCCTTTATTTAATTACTTGTTTGTTAAAGGTAAAGTTAAATAACAAGTATTACAATTTTAATCTTCTACCTACATAAATGTTCAATAAAATTTTTGTTTGAAAAATCTTTTAAATGACACAAAATAAAAATGTTTTACAAAAAATAATGTAAAGATTAAAAGTTTAACGAGTTCGTTGTAAAATACTTAATAACTTCAAAATATAGTTAAAACAATTAAACATGATTATTTGATTATAGTTTTTAATATATGCATTTACTGGTATATTAATTACTTTTTATGAGAAGCAAACTTAAGGCAAGAGTAATCTTAGGCTATGTTTGGCAAAGTAGCTGATAAGCTAGCTTATGACTGATAAGTTAATTGATAAAAAAGTCACGTTTGACAAAAACTAGCTTATAAGCATTTTAAATTACCAAAAAAACATTGATTATTTATTTATAATTAAAAGTTAATATATAATTATGAATATTAATGAAAGGCATAATTGGAATAATCACAAAAAGCTCCTCATAAGCTACTCCAAGTAGCTTATCAAAAAGCTAAGCTAACTTATATCCAAACATGTATCTAGAAAATAAGCTAACTTATTTTTGCCAAACAATACTTTAAAGAAGAAAATCATAACTTAATGCATTAAAATAAAGTGAGATGACTTAATTAATTATTTTGCAAGATAATGTATATGTAATTACTTTTAGAAATAATGATATCCATATATTTAACATGTTTGGAATCGTGTGGTATTGTATATATGATTTTATGTGATGCAAGAAATTCAAAAAAAATAAGATAAAGCATAATATTTGGTTGGTTTCAGATTAAGTATCAGAGATAAAATAAAATATGTAGAAGAGATATTGAATACATATTTTTTAAATTATTAATTATAAACTATAAATTATATTACTAACTTAAATATCTATAAATCAGTAATTTGTTACGAATAAAACAATCAACAAGTGATTAGATATATTAATAGCTAGATTAATTACCATTTGATTTTGCATGAGCTAATTACCTGTAGATAGCTTATTTGGTCATCTAGTAGGCTCTCTTGTCAACATTTAACTATGAAAATTACCTCTTCTACACTTGGCAAAAATTGAAAACACTCCTCATAGTAAAAGAGCTTCAAAACCGTAGTCACTTCCATTTTTTTATTCCTTCACCCTCTCTTTCGGCGACAACCGAAATGGAAACCAAGTGTTTCGTGGTTCAAAAATGCAGAATCTCGTCTCAATCATCATTTATTAGGACTCTTCGGCATAAGTTTATTGGCTTTGACAGGGTATTTAGTACATCTCGTTATTCCTGCATCCAGAGGGGAGTGCGTTCGATGGAATAATTTCTTAGATGCATTACCACATCCCCAAGGGTTAGGCCCACTTTTTAAAGGTCAGTGAAATATTTATGCTCAAAATCCCAATCCAAGTAGTCATTTATTTGGTACCCCCCAAGGAGCACAAACTGCCATTTTAACCCTTCTCGGGGGATTCCATCCACAATTCCAAAGTTTATGGCTGACTAATATGGTTCATCATCATTTAACTATTGCATTTATTATTATCGTTACTGGGCATATGTATGAACTAATTTTGGGATTGGGCACAATATGAAAGTACAGACGAAGCATCGATTTCTGTTGTCACTTTTTTCAATTTTCTAGCTACAAAAACTGACGACCTCGATTTCTTTCCTTGATGTGTACTTGCTAACCGATTTCCTTTTAGCATTTCTCGTTTTTTCCACTTTATACGAGGCTTGAACCATGATCTGCTTTTTTATTTTTCAGCTTTTGTATCTATTTTCTTAGCATTTCTTGATGAGTACTTGCTTCTCTTGACGTGTATATCTTTTCTTGATATGGGTACACGACAACACAAAAGACCTTCATCGGATGATTTGCGTATATCATTGTGTACTCTATTCACATCCATTTCTATAAGGGTACATGAGTAAGAAAGAGGTATGAATAGCAACTCCAAGTTATATATGGTTAAAATAAGTGTGTTTTTTAAAATGAAGTTGTTTTATCAATAATAGTTAAAATGAACTATTACAAATGATATTTTGATGATATCAATGAATTTATGGCATTATGTTTTGATGTTTAAGTAGTTTTTGTTATTAGAAGTATCATTAGGTTTAAAATCATAAACATCAATTTATAAACACGACTTAATTCATATGGAGGGTAAATAGGTCATTTATGTCATTCATACATTTAATTCAAGAAAAAAAAACAGTACTATATTTTAGCTAGACAAACAGTTTAATTCATACTGAACTTTATAAAAAGAGAAGTAACCAAACACTTAACTTGATTATCAACACCTACTATCAAACTCCATTCCGAAGATAGTTCCTACGTTGTGAATGAGATTACTATAGTCACTTTGAGCAAGTTCTTTATAAGAATTTATTGGATTTAACATAATTATTTTACCGAAGTTAAACTCAAATACCAATTATTATAAATATTATTCAATTTTCATTGCAAAGAATTTGTGCAAATTTAGGTTGGGTGTAGGGGCTATCCCATGGTGCGGTATGCTAAACCGTGGACATCTACGTCGTGTATGGCTTGGTGAGGGATAAAAGAGGGGTGGGGGGATGCAACGAAAGAGTTTCTTTCAAAACAGCTTGTAGGTAAGGGAGTCGACTAATATCTGGTTTTGGTATATCCCTGTTATTGTTTTGCATTTTTGATAAAGACTTATAACCAAGCTATTTCCATTTTCTCAGGGTAACGGAAAAGCTCAGTGCACTTGATGTAGTATTAGTTCCCTTCCCATGATATCCTAGAGTAGTTTCACTACAAAACATACCTTATCACCGACGGATTCCGTCGGTAAAAATGAAATCCGTCGGTATAAAGGTGGTCGACGTTCAGATCACCGACGGTTTAACTTTCCGACAGATCTCCGACGGTTACCAACGGCGTGGGTTATTTTCGACGGATCACTGACGATCGACTTTTAGCGATGGATTACAGACGGTTATTCACCGACGGATTAATTCCGACGGATTTAGCGACGGATTTCCGACGGATTTTTATTAAGTAAAAATTAAATTAAAAATATTTTCCGACGGATAATCCGTCGGTAATTTATATATTTTTTTAAAAATAATAAATTAAAATTTTCCAGTTTTTATCCTGTACAAAATTGCAAAATTTTAATTATTATTAAGTCTTAAACTGTTCAAAATATCTATAAATACATAAACGTAATCCTACGGAGGGGGAAAGGGGTGCTGATTGTTAAACTTGGTCATGAACGCGTCAAACTGTGCCATTCGTTCCTGCATCTGTCTCTTCTCTGCTTCATCTCCATTCGCTCCTGCATCCTGATCCTCTCTGCTACCTCTCTCTGTAGTCGCTCCTGCAACTGGATCCTCTATGCTTCCTCTCTCTCTAACCTCTGCCTCAGCTCCTCCAACTAAAATTCAACATTTGACAAACATATATAGAACAATGTCAGACAATATTTAACAAACATATTATTAACAATGTTAAACATCATTTGACAAGCATACCTCCTCATCGCGACGGTCGCGCGTGCTCCCGCTCGAACTGGCACCTGAATCACCGGTCATAGCATAATTGGGATCCTGACTGGTCCCCCATCCAAAAATACGACCCTTACGCTGTCCTCCGACACTACGCTCCCACAACTCGGCGTCATTGGGAGGTATAGTGCCGGGAGGTAAGTCCGGGTACTCCTCCTCCCTAATCCGATGGTAGACATCCTACAGTTTACCAAATTAAACATTGTTAAGTCAACTAACCTATAGAAAATTCGGCAGCATTTCAACTATGATTTGAACATATATCCATGACTTGCTTTTATCAAAACAATCCTAAATTATTAAATTTATCGACGGATTACCGACGGAGTCTTAAATGCCGTCGGTAATCCGTCTGTAATTACCGACGGACGTCAAAAAAAGAATATTTATTAAATTATATAAATTACCGACGGATTTCCGACGGATTTGAAATTAAAAAAATAAAAAAAATAATTTAATATCCGTCGGTAATCCATCGGTAAATATATATATTTACCGACGGATAGTCTATCCGTCGCAAAGTTTCCATTTCCGTCGGTGATCCGACGATAATTACTGACGGATATAATCTGCCGGAAATCTTGGTCGGAAATAAGCAATTTTCCAGTAGTGTTATGAAATTATTATTTGGATCAATTAGTCTTCTCAACAAAATCTTAGTCCATTTACTATTGACTTAAATATTTTTTTATTATTACATAATTCAAAAACTTCATTTAAGAGGTATACATCATATTCTTCTATTTTGGCTTTTTTGGTAATATCAAAACGAATTGGTTTCAACCTTTTCTGAATTAATGGAACCAATGAAATAGTTTGGTCTGTTTTATTTTATTTTATGGTTAGATATTTTGAAAGCATAAACTACCATGAAGAGAACACATCCAAAAAGGATATAATTGCCAAAAACAAATGTTTCATATCACTTCGACTAAATCCACATTCTTCTTTAAGGTTGAGGTTGAGAATCGAATCCCAAATGTCATTGTTAGCCACTGAAACACCATCTTATGATAACAAACTTGATCTTGTTTCTTCCGTGATCAATAATCCTATAAAAAATAGTCAATAACTTTTTACCATAAACATTTCCACGTCGTACTAACATTTGCAGATCAAACGATTTAAGTATTTGAAAAAAGAAATCAATCTGCTATATTAGGTTTCTCGCCAACTTCCATAAAAGCACATACTTCATGCTTAAATTCTTGGTATGACACGGAATCATATTGAGCAGAATCTATAGAGAACAAAAAACTGGAGAAAATATTGAGTATTGTAGTGAACGCAATTGAACCTATGGTTATAACATTTTTCTTTATGTACAACACAGATTTAACATGGTTAAGAAGTTTGTATACCTAGGAGGTAAAAGAATTATTACTATTAATACCATCTCCTATAAACACACTATATGCCATACTCATTGATGTTATGAATAATAAAACATCAAATTTATTGTAAAATTATTCTTTTATATTCTTTTATAAAATTATTCTTTTATACAATTTTATTAACAAATTTGGTGTAAGAATCAATATACATGAAATATTCTCCTTGTATAAATAACGTGTTGATGGTTTGAGATGAAATTTATGTTTATCATCAGATTCCTTGTAAAAAGGTGAATATTGGATGTATCTATTTATTAGAAAGAGGTATTATATAAAAGCAACGCATAATTGCCTGTTTTGTCTTTGTTTTAGTCTTTGACTTTGAACAACGTTATCAATTACGATAGTTGCTTCAAATAGATACCGTTGATGTTATAGGGTTGGGTTTCGGTGAGAATAAAAGTTATGGTGAGAAGGATAAGAAGATATCTCCATCCTCGGATGCACATTAAGATAAGATGCACCAGATCAGTTCCCGTATCAATAGTCTAGCTCTCTTCTCACCTTCTCACCTTTGATGAACATAATTGTAAGTTGCACCGAGATGCATCGGATCAATTCCCTTATGAAACGCGATTCATTGGTGAGTTTGAGATTATAAGTGATCAATTGCTCAAATCCACTTTTCACACTTTTCACGTTAACTCAACTTCTCACACGATCCTACCCCTACACACACACACACACACACACACACACACACACACACACACACACATATATATATATATATATTGGGGTCAGGTTCATTTGTTAACTACATTTTTTGTGTTAACTTTATGAACCATTATAAGCCCTTGATCTTGGAAATCAGTGGTTGAGATTGAATATTTTTTAGAAGCCTTAATAAATGTACAGTTAATGAAAAATTAGGAGTGAACTATAGTGATAAGGGTATTTTGGGGGAAAAATCAATGAAATATTATGTCTTTATTCTCTCTCAATTAATGTTCCTTACAAAAGAATCGTAACCCCCGGTTCATTAATGTTCATGAATCTACATGCATTTGATATGGGGACTCGGTCAATATCATTAAGTTCATTGGTGTTCATGAATCTGCATACATTGGTAATTGAATGATTGGTTTATGAAAACAATCATCTTTGGATGTTTGGTTCATTAGGTAATTGTTGTTAACTGATATGAGGACTCGGTCAATATCACTTTGTGTAGATTCATTTTGTTCATTAGTGTTCATGAATCTACATATATTGGTAACTGCATGATTTGTTTATGCAAACAATCATACTTGGATGTTTGCAGCGGTAATTGCTGGTAACTGATATGGGGACTAAGTGTTCATCAACTCAAGCATGTAGTAGTTTCATACATGTTCATATGAAGAAATATGAACATTATTTCTTTTAAATATCATATTCATATGAAGAAATATGAACATTATTACTTTTAAATATCACCTCGAACATGTGTTAACTTTATGTTACCTTAACTGACATCACATTCAAACATGTGTGTATGCACTTAAATACGAACCACCTTAACTGAACATCATATTCAAATGAAAAAAATATGAACACTATTTCTTTAAAAAGTTGAAATTTTGACCAAAAATGCAGTGCCTTATGATTTTATATTAGAGTTCACATAGTTTCGTCTAAGTGGTTTAAAGGGACAATCATACTTGGATTTGCAGAAATCATCATACTCAATCGGTGGACAAAAGATTTGAATTGAAACAACTAGCTACTAGACTTCTTGTGATGTTCATACGATTTAAGAATTGATTATAGAAAATATTTTGAAATCAAAGAATTAGCTAGGATTGTGGAGTTTAAATTTTTGTAACTCCCACATAAGTATAATAAATATTGTCTATATTAAGATTTACCTTTCTACCCTTTCTCATTAATGGTTAAAGGAATAAAAACAACATATCAAAATGCAATTATATTGGTTGGATTAGGTTCACAAAGTTAACAACAATTTGTTGGTTAACAAATGAACCTCCCTCTCTCTCTCTCTCTCTCTCTCTCTCTCTATATATATATATAT
This sequence comes from Arctium lappa, assembly GCA_023525745.1. Lineage (NCBI taxonomy): Eukaryota > Viridiplantae > Streptophyta > Magnoliopsida > Asterales > Asteraceae > Arctium > Arctium lappa. The sequence goes on along the minus strand of CM042059.1, from coordinate 66,144,042 downwards.
ATATATATATATATATATATATAGGGGTAGTTTCATTTGCAAACCATTTTAAGTTTGCAAACCGTCGATTTCATTGGTTAAGTTAATGAAATTGTTTCATTAAATTGTTTGATATAAATTCTTTTATTCATGAAATTGTTTCATATAATTTTATCTTGATGAAATTGTTTCATACATTTGTGTTTTTTATGTAAAAATGAAACTGTTTCATCAAAATGAGAAAATACATGAAACAATTTCATTTTTACGTAAAAAACACAAATATATGAAACAATTTCATCAAGAAAATAATTAGATGAAACAATTTCATCAATTTCATCAATTTCTTTAACTTAACCTATGAAATTGACGGTTTGCAAAACACGTGTGCGAGACATTGGTTTTATCGCATAACTATTGTTCGACAAGGAGCTTTATCGCACAACACATGTGCGTCAGTAAGATTTTATCGCACATAAGGGTTGCGTTACATTGGTACGATCGCACCAAATGCATGCGAAAAAAGGTTTTCTCGCACATCTCTCGTACGATAGTTTGTGGACATAGCAAGGGTCTTCTGCGATAGTTTGACTTTTTCAATCTTTGACTTCTCAAAGGTTGACTTCTGAGGTGTTGACTTTTTGGTCAAAAGTTGACTTTTGATCAAAAGTTTCGGGTTATTTCAAATCAATGCCACTTAAACGATCACTTCAAGTATATGATAATGTCTAGGGAAGCAATGACTATATTGGCTTGCACCAGAAACCATCAGTCTTGTTCAGAGGAGACTATTCACAATGAACGACATATTCTTAGACTTTATAGACAGACAAGAACTGGGTGCTGAAATTCTTCACTCTTTACAACATGGTCCAAATGAATTCATGATTGATGTTCCCGCAGTGCCTGAAGGAAATCCACCAATTCCAGCTAGGAGAGTAACTCGGGATCCATCTAAGCTAACTGAAAAGGAAAAGAATCGTTAGAAATCTGACAAATTGGCTAGGTCTTACTTGTTGCTAGGAATGACTAATGAAATCTATACAAGTGTTGATAGTTGTAAGACTGCCAAGGCAATGTGGGATGAGATATCCAAACAGATGATGGGAACATATATGGGTGCTCAGAACAAGGTAACAAACTATTTGACAAACTATGAAAGGTTTAAAGAAAGAGAAGGAGAGATATTAGAGAAGCACGCCATTAAAAATTCATAGAAACTCAGCCAACACCTAGAAAACTCAACCAACACCTCTGGAACACCATCCCAAAGCATGCCAAATCCCAATCAAACCAACTACTTGATAACGTTGATGCTGCCATGACCTTCATTTTAAGAGAAACCACCATTGCACCTCTATTGATACCCACTGTAACCACCACCATGAATGTCACCATTCAAATCACATCACCAACCCAAGGCCATACTACATTGCATACACCAATTTCAGTGTTGGAAACTCATGGGACGCAACCATCAAGCCTAGAGGCTATCATGGCTAGACAATCACAACCTCTTGAACATGAGGCGGTGACTATCACTATGAAGAGGAGAGACAATAGAAAGGAAGGAGAAGAAAACAAGAATGGAAAAAGGAAATCAGGGATGAAAGTAGTGAGGAGAAAGGTACCGAGGAAGAAAGTTCATAAGATGAGGATTCCATGGATGAAGATGTTGTTGTGGGAAGTGTAGAGATTGCGGCAAAAACAGCAGAGGACAATGAAGCCACAGTGGTTGAGGAACTTCAAACACTAAAGAAAATGGAAAGCAAAGGCAAGAAGGTAATCTCACTTGACCCCAACCAAAACAAGGATACGAGACTTAATGTCACTTTTGGCACTTTCAGTTGTAGGGAAGCATAAAACCAGTTTGGTCATATGGCTTTCCAAAGAAGCCTTAGCAGACAAAGGGTTTATCCCTGAATGCTTGAAGAAGTTCCCTTGTCTTGATGAGACCATTAGGAGAATGGGTTGTGAACTCTTTTGTGTTATGCCTGTGGATTCAACTTCTCCCTCATTAGGGAATTCTATGTTGAGGTTACATCATCAAGAGTCACATAGTCAAAGTTAGGTGGCACAGATGTGTCCTATGACCCAACCACCATTGATAATATCTTTGGACAGTTCCACCCACCAACAGTGAGCATGGGATATTGACCAACAAACCAACAGGGGAGGATGCTAGGAAAGTTTTGATGATAGTAGCTCAGCCTGGGAAGACATGGAAAAACAAGATGTATAAAACCATGAATAGTATCAACCTTCTCCCTGCTGTGAATATGTGATTTTACTTCTTTAGAAAAACCCTTCAGCCCACCACTCATACAAGCATGACATTTGAGAGGATGGTGATCCTCTATTGCATCATGAGTGGGAAAAAGTTTAGTATGGGGGAAGTGATCAGCAGAAGCATAAAGTCCTGTGTAGAGAAGACCAAGGGAGATTTGTGGCACCTATCACTCATTCATGCCTTGCTTACAAGAGTCAAGGTTAGATTTTTGCCTACTGATGAATGGTTTCAGGGAAAGTAGTGATAGAGACTCAGACAATGAGAAGTGTCAAGAAAAATTGAAGAGAAGGCAATGAGAAGATGTTCCAGTGCTGCAGCAACTCTTGTGAGTGCTGCAGCAACTGGAAATTGTTGTTGGCACTTCTCAATCTGGGAGAATCCAACAGACAACACCAATGCAACCACCACAATTCAAGCTTGACACCAACTCATGCATGTACCTGGTCAATGTTTTAGAAAGGAACCAAGAGACCCTAATGAAGAAGCTAGAAGAGAGAGATGCCATCTTGATGGCAAGGATGAGGAAACAGAAGAGAGAGTTAGAGGAGAAAGTGCTGGCCTGTTTGAAAGAATAAGATAAGGCTGTGCAAAAGATGAGAAGATTCACTGCTTTTCACATAAACTACTAGATGACAAGAGAGGGGGTTATGGAAGCTAATTAGACAGCAGAGCATCCATAGGAGTATGTTAGCATTGGACCCTACCTTCAAGAGCTGATCACTGATTCATATGAGTTCCTACCCATTGCTACATCACCACCTACTCCTAATGAGTAGGGAAGGTCCATTTCTTATACCTTAGATCCATATATTTTAGTTTTTATTTGTAGTTTTTATATACTTGAGTTTGGGAACTTTGCATTTTCTTTTGTAGATAATAAGATTAACACATTTGCAGTCCACATCCCAAGTAATTTTGTTGTTTAAAACTCTTTTCAATCCTTTAATTTAGAAGCATGCACACCCATCTGGGAAGAAAACCCAAAGTGAATTTTGGAAAATGATTTAGGCCATTCTTTCATATACACTAGATTTTGGGGTGAAATTTCACGAGACACGACCTAAACAATTAGATGTTCTCATTGAGGACTATTTGGGTAAAATTTCACAAGACACGACCAACGTAAGAAAACCAAACGTCTCCAATCTAGGGATCATTCTTGTATGAAGATAAGGTCCTGACGATCGCACACAATGAGGACCGTAGTCGTTACTTGCAACAATGGTCGTGAGTTTTACTCGACCGCCACCAGGAAGTCGCTCGTGACTCCTATCCTACGTCCTCTGTAACGTAGCTAACAATTATGGGATTTAATGCATACAACCGTTTTCTGTAACGGACGAACAATCATCAAAATCAATCATTGTCAAGACCGTTGGACATTCAATGCTCATTTATGAAGACCAAAGCTATATATATCAGCTCAAAGGTACACTCGAGAAGATCAGAACTCATCTGAAACATACAAGTGGTCAAGCATACTCAAACTCTCTCCCCTCAAGTAACAACTCTCGATGAAGTGCTCTAATCACACGACGAATAGCTACCAGCTTACGATTTACTTATTTTCGTTTGTAATATTGTTATTAGTACTTACAATCACTCCTTCAAAATAACGACGTCCCTATTTGGCGTACATAGTGCACTTGACGATCTCTGCTATCGTCTGCGGTTTTTACCCTCGACGGGGTTTTCCGCGTCACCAAAATCTGTGTCTCTTATTTACTTTTTAGCCTTGTCGTACGATTTGTCGACCGATCGCTTATTTTAGTTGATAAAGCTCCACACCGACCATAGATCTTCCTTGGGACGATTTTTACCATTAACAATTTGGTGCCCACCATGGAGCCCCGGCTAGAGTAAAATCTTCGACAAAGAGTACGTCTTACTAATAGTTTCAATGCAACTTTTTTTATTAGCAGGATCATGGAAGCTCAGGGAACTCAAGCTCATATCATTGCTCAAATGAAAATGGAACTCGATGTTGCTCGAAGTGGCATCAACTCCTTTGATGAACAAAATTGTAGGCAACTGAAGAGCTCTCAGCAATGAGGAATCAAAATGTGGGAAACCAGTTTGGACCTCAGTATGGTCCAAGATCACATTTCCACATGCCTTTTGCAGGTTTTCAACCTCCTCTACCTCAGTACCCAAGACCAACGCAAGGTACTTAAGCAGCCACCGGAGTCGCCACTTTCTCTATTCCGACGATTCCAACGATGCCACCACTAGCAACTGTATTTCCATCCATGTCCGTGCCTCCCATGCACGCGCCAAACAATGGAGACGCAGGGGAGACATCGTAGCTCAATGGGTTTCTTCCTAATACATGTGTCACGTCTCAGGATTCTGGATTTGTGCCAGTCTCAGCAATGCCTTCAATCTAGACGACCCTGTCGCACGACGATTGAAGCAGAACATAATAAGAAGATGTTGTCGCTACTAGCAAAGATTCCAGGAGTTGTTGTACCTGTGGACGTTAAACCAGGGACTGGATTTCAAGCTTCACCTTTCGTTGACAAAATCTCCATGGTCGACGTCCCAAAAAAGGTACAATATACCCACATTTACTCTGAAGTACTCCGGAATCAGCGATCCAACCGAGCATATCGCGCAATATAAACAGTTGACATGGACAATGTGGATACCTCATCAATACCCGGAAGTCTGCATGTGCAAAAGCTTTGGTGCGACTCTCATGGGTGTTGCGCTTTAATGGTTGATTAACTTGCGACCCAAGTCAATTGGCAGTTTCGTAGAAGTAGTCAACCAATTCTTTCAACAGTTTGCTAGTAGTCGTAAGATGGAAAAAGAAAGAGCCACCATATAATACCATTTCTAGTATTTCAACCATTGACGTACCCACGAACGGGACATGGAGTATTCAAAAAATCTTTGACCTTCTCTTCTTCCCGAACTCTATACTACCGGAACAACAAAAGAAGAAAAGGATTTGAAAAGGCCGGCCTATATTTGAACGAAAATGTCGGGTCGCTCAGCGAGTTGTTGCCAACGGGGATCCCACATTCCGAAAGTTTACTGGGCCAACCCTTAAACGACCTCTCAGTGGGTTACTTCATAATATCGTTATAGCCCAACCAGTAGACTAGCGACCTCTACGACATCACCCAGAAGACCGGCGAACCAGTTCGAAACTACTTTAACCGCTTTAATTCTAAGATGATCAGCGTACAAAATTGTGACGTCCGGACCGCTATCAAGGCTTACACGTGAGGTCTCGATGACAGTTCAGACCTATATATGGATCTGACCAAATATCCACCAGAAAATTTTGAAGATGTCCGAGCTCGAACGTTGGCTTACATACGGGTCGAGGACGATGTAGCCTTTCGACATAAGCATTCTAACGACAAAAGGACATTGAGCGTCAAGAAGCACGACTTCAAGACCAAGCCAATTCCAAAGGTTGAAACGTTTAGGAAGATCTCGAACGTGAGATTTGATAAAAATAAGAGTGTATCGACAAACAAATTCCCCCAACACCCTAAGATTTCATATTAAGGATTCAAAGGAACGTCTAAAGATGTGGTCGAGGCCCTAAAGAACATCCAGGCTAACGTCAAATGGCCTCCAAAAAGTGAAAGAGATGATGCCAAGAAAGACAAATCCAAATGGTGCGACTTCCATAGTGATCATGGCCACGTAACAGATGATTGCATCGCCTTATGACGAGAATTAGCTTGGCTCGTACCAAAAGGCCACCTGCAAAACTTGCTAGGCGAGAACGTACGACCAACCTCACCAGAACATGCAAAAGTCGTCAATTGTGTGACTGGAGGATCGGATAAATGTGGATTAACTTACTCGACAGCCAAACGACACGCTAGTCGAGGACTTGAGGAACTTCCCATCTCACGATCATCGCGACCAAAGTAGGAATTGGAGTTAGAGGCCATGCCTATAGCTTTTGATCAAGAGGACCTCAGCGAGCAATGGCAGAAACATCACGATGGCCTAATCATTCAGCTTACCATTGGGAACTGCTCAACTAAGATAATCTTGGTCGACGGAGGAAGTTCTACCAATGTCATTTTCCTTAGCATGATCAAAGCTATGGAAATCGACAAGTCAGATTTCGTAGGACGTTCTACGGTACATGTGGGCTTCAATGGCAACATGGATAACACCATCGGGGAAATTACTCTCCCAGTATTCGCCAAAGGAGTCAACAAGCAGACCAAATTCATCGTCATAGATTGCTCGTCAGCATACACTATTATCCTAGGGCGACCTTGGATTCATGACATGAAAGTTGTTCCATCGACATATCATAAAACGATCAAGTTCCCCATGCCCTGGGGAGTTCAAGAAGTTAAAAGAGAACAAAATATCACATGAGATTGCTACAAAGTTATGATGAAGCCTCGGAAGCATAGTATCTAGCAATTACAAAACTAGGTCGATCCTGACACCATTGACGACTATCGACTAGAAGAAGTCGTCTTGGATAAGGACAAACATGACAGGGTCGTCTTCATTGGTAAATCTCTCTACCCTTCCTTAAAAGAATCGCTAATTTCTTTTTTGTAGAGCAATGCCGACTGTTTTGCTTGGACGCACGAGGATATGGTTGGCATCGACCCTAAGGTCATCTCACATCGTCATTCAAACCAGTCAAGCAGAAGCGACACAAACTCGCTCCTGAGCGAAACAAAGTAGTCAACGATAAAATCGATAATCTACTCAAGAATGGAAAAATTCGGGAAGTAAAATACCTCGAATGGTTACAAATGTCGTGGTCATACAAAAGAAGAACGAGAAATGGAGAGTATGTATCGATTTCACTTATCTCAACAAGGCTTTTCCTAAAGACCCATTCCCACTACCTCATATTGACGCTATGGTCGATGCAACTGCCGGACATGAAGTCCTAACGTTTATGGACACATATTCGGGATACAATCAAATCCTGATGCATCGCGACAACCAAGAGAAGATGGCGTTCATGACAGACAAAGGGATTTACTGTTATAAAGTCATGCCTTTTGATCAAGAATGCGGGATCAACGTACCAGCGACGGGTAAATAGGATGTTCAAAGAGCATCTTGGCGACACAATGGCAGTATACATCAACGATATGTTGGTAAAATCAAAACTGGTGATCTATCATATTGATCACTTGAAGCAATCATTCGATACTCAGAGAATATCATATGAAACTCAACACAACGAAATGCTCCTTTGGAGTAAACGCTGGAAATTTTTTAGGATACATGATCACCTGTCGTGGGATCGAGGCCAATCCCGACCAGATAAAGGAGATCATGGACATCAAGTCCCCGCGTAACCTTAAAGAAGTCCAACGACTTATTGGACAAGTTGAGGCATTAAACATGTTTATCTTTAGATCCTCCGACAAATTCCATCTATTTTAAAATGTTTTGAGAAAAAACAGGGGCTTCGAATGGATGAGTGACCATGAAAACACACTCCAAAAACTCAAGGAGTACACAGAGTCACCACCTTTACTGTCGAAGCCTGAGGACCATGAGGTCCTCCAGCTTTATCTAGCCATCAGTAAGACCGCTGTAAGCACCGTCCTAGTGCGAGAGGATGAAAAACAACAACTTCCAATTTATTACGTAAGTAAGTCACTTCTTGATGTCGAAACCAGTATTCCTCTATGGAAAAACTTCTGTTAGTTTTAATTACAGTAGCAAAAAAGTTGCGTCATTATGTCAAATCGCATACTATAACTGTTGTGACTAACTTTCCTCTTAAGTCTGTCTTGAGGAAACCTGAGTTGACAGGTCGATTGGCAAAATGGAGCATCTACCTAAGTAGTTGCGATATTGACTACAAACCCAGGACAACAATCAAATCGAAAACATTGGCCGATTTTGTTACCGACTTCAGCCCAAAATTAAATATTCAGACAGAACCTGTGGCCACTCTCGGCGATGCAACCTGGAATTTACACGTCAACGAATCATCTAACGCCTAGGGGGAAGGTCTTGGTGTCGTCTTCAAGTCGCCACAGGCGGGTAAGATGGTGTACTCCATACTGTGCAATTTCAGAGCTACAAACAATAAAGCTGAATACGAAGATTTGATCACAGGAATGAATATGGCTTACGACTTGGGGGCAACAAGAATTCACGTCAACAGCGATTTCCTCATAGTCATAAATCAAATGAATGGGGAATTCACAGCCAAAGATTCCAAAATGACGGCTTATCTCAGAAAAGCCAGGGCCATGTCCGAAGAATTCCAAGATTTTTCTATTCCACAAATCCTGAGGAATCAAAACACCCAAGCTGACGCATTAGCTAATCTTGGATCAACACTCGGACAATCCCCATTTGACGTTGTTCCAATAATTCATCTAGCGACGCCATCTATTGAGATTGGAAATGACGTCCAAGCGATAGAACATGAAGACAATTGGTCGAGCGACATCACAAGATTCCTAATGAACGACCAACTTCCTAAACACAAAATAGAAGCCCGAAAAATCAGATTTAAGGCATCCAGGTACATTATGATTGGAGGACAACTCTACAGACGATCGTCGACAGGACTAACTCTACGATGTGTTACCAATCAAAACCAAGTCCAAAGCATTTTTCTATAAATGCATGATGGTAAATCTGGTAGTCACTCAGGTGGACATAGCCTGGAAAATCGTATCTTTCGATAGGGATACTATTGGCCGACCTTATGACAGGACGCTATAAGGTACGTCCAAAGTTGTGACACATCTCATCGACATTTAGGTATGTCATATAAAACTTTTAAACCCTTGCACTTGACTTTAACTTTGTGGCCCTTCATGCGATGGGGAATGGATATCGTCGACAAGTTACCGCCAGCCCCCGGGCAAAAGGTATTCCTTCTGATTCTTATAGGTTATTTCTCAAAATGGGTAGAAGCGACTGCTTTCTCCCAAGTTCGGGATAAATAGGTCATCTCTTTTATCCAAACTAACATCATCTGTAGGATTGGAATCCCATCTGTGATTGTATTCGACAATGGATCACAATTCATAAGCAACAGAACTTAGCAGTTCTGCGAGGATCGTAACATCAAACTTACGACTTTAACACCCCGATATCCTCAATCAAACGGACTTGCCGAGTCAAGTAACAAAATGATCTTCAATTCGATCAAGAAAAGACTCAAAGCAGCAAAAGGCAAGTGGGTCGAAGAACTTCCGACAGTTCTTTGGGCCAATCGTACGACACCTCGTATATATATAGGACAAACTCCCTAATCATTGGTCTATGGTTGCGAGGCGGTCTTGCCTGTCGAGACCTATCTTCCGACCTCACAACATTCGTCGGTCGATCATAACTTAATCGATCTAGGTAACGACCTTGACGCTTTAGAAGGACTAAGAGAATCAGCCTTGATCAAAATGGCATCTTAAAAACAGTTGGTTAAACGACATTTTAATAAAAATGTCAAGGCCAAAATCTTCCAAGTAGGCGATTATGTCTTACGACTAGTGTTCCAAAACACTCAAGAACCAGGTTCAGGTAAACTATCCACCAAATGGGAAGGTTCGTACTGAATAACCGAGGTTGTTGGAAAAGGAGCCTATCGATTACAAACCCTCGACGATCGTGACATCCCTCGAAGTTGGAATGCGATACATTTAAGGAAGTATTTTTTTAAACCCATTTTATATTTTCTTATGATTATCTTCTTACAACCATTACTGACTTAAGCATCGGAGAGTCGTTGGCCTAGCCAACGACCCATTCTAAAGTTATTTCGTTGCACGATTGGTCGATCATTCGACTACACTTATGGTTCACGATCATTTCACGACCAAGTCATACGATCTAAGGACCTGAGGTTAAAACCTTAACTCAACCTTAAAAACCTTGCTCCATTTTTTGAGTGCAACGTTCACATTCGTTCCTTTACAACATAAGGAATTTGGTTGAATCTTATTTGACTTTATGAATTCTAGGATTTGATCGATTAACATATTACAACTTGCCTAGTCGCAAGGCGTAAATCTATCAGCATGTTTGTTGTTTGCATTGATTGAAAGTTCCTTATGAATTATCTTTACTTGTCCAGCCGCAAGTTTATTTACTTATGATTGATCATGCTCTTCTGTCATGTGTTGCTTGGAACAATTTCATGTGATATTTTGATGTTTGTCGTGAGTTACTTAGAGAAATTTCTGTTAATTTCTATTATGGTTGTCGTGAATTATTTATGCAAACCCTTCTATGGATTGATTCTTATGACAAAGTAAAATTATGACAATTCAGTTTGTTCCAAAAATTCTTAATATCTAAAAAGATATTACAAGAGATGGCACGACCACCAATGGTCGCCCGATTGAAAGACAAAAATTTCAGAAATCCTAAAACTAAGGGGTCGTCGGCTGCTCCTGCTCCTACTGAGTCGCGACCCCGGTCTCGTCCTGAGGTGCGTCGTCCATCAACTTCTTCTCACGCTCATCCTCAGAGTCAAGGTCTTGCTCGACTCCAACGAACTACAAAAAGAAGAGCAGCTCACCTTCTATTTCTGCCAGAGGGTCTCTCCCCTTTGACGATGCCTAACCAAGGTTGCGCACGTCCTCAGTCGAGTAAACACCTCGACATACGCCACCCTCTCTTTGAGAGTTGCGACCTACCCCCGAGTGTTGGTCCCGAAGGTGCTAAACAAGTTTGTAGAAGGGGGGGGGTTGAATACAAACACAGAATTTAAAGTTTAATAAATTGTTTATTGATAAATCAAAATACAATTTACATGTTTGTTGCGGAATAAGATTAAGACAGACTCAATCTAAACAAACTTAAGAAACACTAAGATAATTGCACAAGAAGTTCAGAGAATGGGGGATTAGAGATATAGAAAACAAGGGTTTCTATCTTGAGTTCAAGGATGAAGCACACCTTCAGATGAAGGGATGAACTTTCTATTTATACCCTATGCATTAAATGCATGGCGGGATACTTTACACGTGGCGTTCACTGATTGGCTTTGGGAGTCTGACTTTTGGGAGACATGCTTTCGGCCGGGTCATGAGCAGTGTAGTAGACAGAGTTGTTGAACGAATGGTTGCAGAGACTTGTCCGTTCTGACATATCGTACTAGGTTGTGCAAGGATAGACAAAAGGAAACTTGAGGCATAAGCTTTGTGATCGTTTGATCGCTGAGTATCTCTAAGTTCAGAGATAAAGAAGTTCAGCTATCGCTAAAGCTTTTTCTCATGTTCCTTCGCGTATAAGTAGAGTTGTCTTTGCTTCACTGATATCCGCATCAGGTCACTAGTAGACTTCTCTTTGTTCAGCAGCTTCGTCTTCGATTCAGCTATGAACATATGTTGACGCGAGACTTGTCTTCACGGATTACGTTGGCTGTTTACTTTAGGAACTATCAGTGATAACTGAACAGACTCAGTTCGATCACTGATAGTGAAACAGTAATACATAGAAATATTTATAAGAAAGACTCTCAGCGATAACTGAACAGACTCAGTCTGATCGCTGATGGTGAAACACTAATACATACTAAAACGTAATTTTCACTAAGTATAGAAGAAGGTCGTTATCAAATCACTGAGAGAGTTTGGATCAACAATCTCCCCCTATTTTATAATGACAAAGTAACTGAAGAAAATTACTTTATGATTCAAAATGATGGAATAATCAGGACTCGTAACATACATGTCCCAATTACTATTTTGAGGGATCTTTTACAGCACTGATGAAGTTAAGTACTTTACTGAAATTTCATTAATTCAAGAAGAGAATTACAAGGAATGAAAATTACAAGTAAATAACTAACTACTGTAAGTACAACTAATAGATTACAGAAGAGAAAACTAATCTATCAGCTATAAGAAGATTTAGGAGGATTTATCATATACTCAGGTATTTCTTCTCCTTTCTGTCTTCGTTCCAAGGATTCTTGGCTGATAATTTCTTTGATTTTCTCAGCAGCAGGGAAGAAGTCACACCATAAGCATAGTAGATTCTTGAGATGATTCAGAGGACAGATAGGAATCTCAGAGACTCTTTGAAATCTGAGTTCCTCATTATCATCTCTGAAGAATATTCCATAAGGATGGTCAATTACTTGACCAGCTTGGAAAGGACCACGAGGAGGCAGAGATAAATCCAGAACTGAAAGATCAGGAGGAGGACCAAACAGTGCATCTCTTGAAAATTTGATAGAAGTTTCATTCCTGATGATGGCGACGTCTTCAGAGGAGGAGGACCCGATTCTTCTTTTGAGTTTCTTGGGATTGGGAGGGATAGGAGATGGCAGGTTCAGTACAGAAGTGACTCTGTTGATGAGAGCTTTAAGAAGTCCTTCAACGTAGCCTCTGTATGTAGATTTCGATTTCTTTAGCGCATCCCAGAATTCTATCCACTCTGTAAACCCGAAACCTTCAAGTTTGGAAACGTACATAGCTTTCTGAGTTCCATCCTCTCTGGTAATCTCCATGGTCACTGAGAGTTGATCCTTCTTCTTGCGACCAGAGATAGTCACGGCTGTTATTGGAAGAAGATCAGAGCGATAATCCATCTTCTGTTTGCACCATTCGATGGACTTATCGTTGATCTCTTGTTCTTTGGAGCGTTCCTCTTCAATTTCTTTCAGCAGTGCAGCTTGAACTTCCACAGGCTTTCTTTTCAGCTTCTTGTCCTTGACTTGAGAAGATTGAATCTTTAAAGCGAGTTGGGCATCTCGTCTGCATTCAGCGATCAGTTTCTCAGTTTTGGCAGATTCTTCTCGTTCAGCTTTAGTGAGGAAGTCGAGCTCTGAGTAGGATGTTTGAAGAGGGACTTTCAGCCGTTGACTTTCTAGTTGAGCGATCATTTTAGCTCCTTTCTTCATCACTTCCTCTGACCAATGAGATGGTTGAGAGGGCCTTCTTGGATGGACCAGGTAATCTTCTTCTTCTTCATCAATCTCAATGATAGAGATTGGGATTATTTCTTCAGCGATGGCAGCTGGAATTATTTGTAGTTCAGAACCCTTAAGCAGGGGAGAGAACTGTCTGGTCAGAAAATGAAAAAAGAAGTTAGATTATTTTTACGGAAAGAAGAGAGATAAAGGCTAGAAAGAAACAGGGGTAGGATTTTTATAGAAAGATAAGGGAACAAGAGTAAGGCATACCTGAGAAGGATTCTCCTCAGGTAGTGAGATAATCATCAGGGTTTCCTTAGCAGATGCACCTTTGCTTTGGGAAGGGGTTCCTGAAGATGATCCTTGTCTCCCCCCTGCTTGGATAACTTCTTTCGAAGCTATCGCTGATGATGTGGCGGCTGAAGAACACCAGAGAGATGGATCTTCCTCATCATCATCATCATCATCTTGATGAGAGTCATCCACTTGATCTTCAAGATCAAGGTCTTCATCATCATCTTCATCCTCCTCTTCATCATCGACTATTTCAGCGATGGTGGGAGGGGCTTTATCAGCAACTATCTCCCCCTCAACCTGAGAGGGAGTTTCCTTCGGTGGTTCAACAATAACTTCAGCATCCGTGTTTTCTTCAGCTGTATTCTCCCCCTCTTTGTCATTATCAACAAGGGAGAGATCTTGTGGAGATGAAGTTGTTGCAGTAGCTAGCTTCTGGACTTCAGCCTCCAGACCTGTGAGTCGTCCTTCAAGTGCAGGGATGTCGGACGTAGCTAGGTGAATGAATTCCACAGCTATGGTCAGGGCTGAACGATCATCTTCTGTAAATGATGGAGCAGGAACTGGAGCTGGTGCATTCAGCTTGTCGAGGACTTGCTGAAGAGTCGCAGTGCAGGCATCGATCTTTGCAGACAGGTCATCATGCTGCTGCTTGGATTCTTCCCTGACTTTGACAATCGCTGCCTGAAGAGTAGCGATGTGAGAAAGATCAGCTTTGGAGGCGCAGGTGGCAGTCAACGTCTTCAATGCATCACCAGCTGTTTGAACAGCGCTGGTGGTGTTGTTGAGAGAAGCAGAGAGAGAATCCACCTTTGAACTCAAATTGTTGACATTGGTGTCAACAGTCGCCAGACTAGGACCTGAAAGATAAGTTAACTTTTCAGAACCAGGCTTATATGGTGAGTTGGGAGAAGTGTATAAGGTTATAGGATTACCTGAATTATCAAACATTTTGTAGAATTGTAAAGATTCCTCAAAAGAATGATGTTCAGGTCCTATTGGTCCAAGCTGAGGATTGGTAGAGACCAAAGAAATAAGGGGACTAGAGATGGGGATAGAAGATGTAGGGATAGGGGTAGTTACCGCAGGTTTTGTCACTGTTGTTGTGACAGCGACCGAGATCGCTGGCACGGTTGTAGTGGTTTGAGCTGAGGATGTGGAGGAGAGACCCACGAAATCATCTAAGGAAGTTTGTAGAGAAACATCCTTAGGTATTGAGCTAGAAGTAGCTTTCTCCTTGGTTACCTTGGCCTTCTTTGAAGGACCAAGGGAGCCAGTTGATGGTCGTTTGGAAGGGGTAGCGGCAGGGATAGCAGAAGAAGGAACCTCCTGCGTGGCCGCTGAAGACGAAGAAGTGAGGAGAGAGAGACGAGAGCGAAGTTGAGAGATACTTACCTCGTTGGGGAGCGTCTTGACCTCCAGGGATCTCTGACCTACTTTCGGAAAAGATGCATCCGAGTTGGTGGGGTAAGTGGTAGGGTAGAGAAACTTCAGGTACGCGCAGATGAAGCGTACGTAGGGAATCTTGGGATCCCTCTCGGTCTTCTCTATCTTTGACTTCAGGTCGTCAAAGATAGTTGTTGCGTAGTCGAAGTTTTTCCCAGCGATCACTGAGTAAGCCATCTGGACCTGAATCTTGCTAGCTTGGTCCAGTGACCCACTCTTCCCACTCATACACTGAATGATGTGTGAGAAGACATAGTTGAGCTGGGAAGGCATCAGTGCCTTCTTCACAAGAGTCAGCTTCTTGTTGGGAATTGTAGTTCTTGGTTTGGGTTCCCAAGCATATTCCATGGCATCCAGGAATTGGATGAGTTCAGCGTCAGTTGGCAGGGCGTCGAATCCATTCCTGGATTTGTCGGGGAAACGCAGGGCTTTCCTCAGGCCTAGGGCAGTCATCATCCCTGAGCCTAGTTGAGTGCTGAAGGATATAGAAGGAACCTGTTCACCCTTCTTGTTGGTGAGAGAGGTTTCTTCAGCGGTAAACCAGAATTGCTGGAGTAGAGCTTTCGAAGGTGTGGGATCCACCGTGATAGCATAGGCAATGCAGGATTGCCTTAGAAATTTTGCAGCTTCCACCAGATGTGGGTACTTGATACCATCAAACTCGAGGCGAGCAAGATGATTGTTCTTTGGGATCTCTGAGTCAGAAATGGCGAACTTGACATTCTTTGAGGCGATAAGTGCAGATTGAGTCATTCTGTTTGAGTAGATAAATGAGTAGAAGAAAAGTTTAGTCGAAAAATAAAGAAGATTTGTTAGTTTCGATTTGGGGAAAGAAACATAGAAAATCAACATATTTTTAGAGAAAAACAGTTTATCTTGGAACAAGATTCAAGAATAAGAAGAAGAACCATTGATTTTGAATAAAGAATAAAATGGTTTTTAAAGAATAAAATCAAAAAAAATGATTTTATGAGATTTGAGTCTTATAAACCCATAAATGGGGTTTATGTGAAAAGATTTAAGATAAGAAGTCAAGAATAACCTGTAGATCTTGAAGAAGATGATGCAGAAAGCTTGAGAATGCTAGAATGCTTGAGAAAGTATTCTTGCTTAGAAAGTATTTCCAGAAAACGTAAATTGATAGAATGGAAAAAACATTCCTTTTATATGGGAGAAGGAGGAGAGAGAGTGTGAGAGAAGCGGGAAAACAAATGCACATCATGACATGGACACGTCCCACGAAGGTGATTGGATAGAAGAACAACGGACGAACGTGTCAGAAAAAGGCATGTCGTGGATTGTCGGTTCAAATGACGTCATAGTTAAGAAAGAGACTGTTCATTTGTCCGTTTTGAATTTATCACTGAAGAAAAAATATCAGCAATAGAATTTTCTTTTTGAAAGTATCCCTTATGAAAAGATAGGGATAGATTTTCTTTTTAAAAGGATCACTGAATATAAATATCAGTGATAAATTTAAATTCAAAAAGCTTTTAATCATTTGAAGAAAGATTCAATGATTAAGATTTATATTTTTAAAAATATCTTAACTGGATGAAGATTCAGTTGTGGGGATTTAGAAATCATACCTGAGAGTCAGAATATTTATCAGAGAATGATGAAAGGGAACTTTTGATTACTGACAAAATGCATGAATGCTGAAGAATTATTCTTCAAGATTCAACATTCCAAGCTCACTGATGAGAAAGTTGAACCTTGTCTCATCAAGAGGTTTGGTGAATATATCAGCAAGCTGAAAGTCAGTAGGGATAAAGTGAAGTTCAATATCACCATTCATCACATGATCTCTGATAAAGTGATATATGATCTCTATGTGTTTTGTCTTTGAATGTAGCACTGGATTATTTGCTATAGCGATAGCACTAGTGCTGTCGCAATAGATAGGAATTTTTGACAGCTGAAGGTCATAATCTAATAGTTGATTTCTCATCCATAAGATTTGAGAACAACAGCTTCCAGCGGCTACGTATTCAGCTTCAGCTGTGGAAGTGGACACAGAATTTTGCTTCTTGCTTGTCCAACTTACCAGCTTTCCTCCCAAGAGTTGACATCCACCAGTGGTACTCTTTCTGTCAAGTTTACATCCTGCAAAATCACTATCAGAATAACCAGTTAGATCGAACCCTGAGTCTTTGGGATACCAAAGACCGAGGTTAGGAGTTCCTTTCAGATATCTGAAAATTCGCTTTACAGCGATCAGATGGGATTCCTTGGGTTCAGATTGATAGCGTGCACATAAACAAGTAGAGTACATGATATCAGGTCGGCTTGCTGTGAGATACAACAGGGAGCCTATCATTCCTCTGTACGCAGTGACATTAACAGGTTTTCCAGAAGGATCTTTGTTAAGTGTCAGGGGTGGTGCCATAGGAGTTTTCATAGCTGAAGTTTGAGTAAGATCAAACTTTTTCAGCATATCTTTAACATATTTACCTTGGCTGATAAAAGTACCTTTGTCAGATTGTTTAATCTGAAGACCGAGAAAATATGTCAGCTCACCCATCATACTCATTTTATATTCTTTCTTCATTCTTTCAGCGAAGCGAGTACACAAAGATGGGTTAGTAGAACCAAATATTATGTCATCGACATATATTTGTACAAGAATTATATGACCTTTTATCTTTCTGAAAAATAACGTATTATCAATCTTGCCACGTTCAAAATTTTCAGAGATAAGAAAAGACGAGAGAGTGTCATACCAAGCACGAGGGGCTTGTTTTAGACCATAGAGAGCCTTATCCAATTTATAAACATAATTTGGATGCTTAGGGTCATAGAACCCTGGTGGTTGTTCTACATAGACTTCTTCATTCAGCTTTCCATTTAGAAACGCTGATTTTACGTCCATTTGATAGACGATGAAGTCTTTATAGACTACATAAGCTAAGAATAGTCGAATTGCTTCGAGCCTGGCCACAGGGGAAAAGGTTTCATCATAGTCTATGCCTTCCTCTTGTCTGTATCCCTGAGCAACAAGTCGAGCCTTGTTGCGGGTTACAGTTCCATGTTCATCTAACTTGTTTCTAAACACCCATTTGGTGCCTATTACAGTTTTATCAGATGGTCTAGGAATGAGATTCCAAACTTTATTTCGAGAAAATTCAGTCAGCTCTTCTTGCATAGCGCTGACCCAGTTTGGATCTCTGAGGGCATCATCAGTCTTCTTTGGTTCTATTAAAGAGAGAAAGTTTACAAAGAGACAGATATTACCTGAGCTTCGTCGTGTCTGAATACCTGCATCTGGATCACCAAGAATTTGATCTATTGGGTGATCTTTGGTCCATCGCTGAGCAGGAGCATTATTGCTTAACTCAGAGGTTGGATCAACAATTTGAATGTTTACTGATGAGGACGATTGAGGTTCATCAGCGATTAACTGTTGAGTAGATTCACTGGAGAAGTTTTCAGACGAAGGCAGATTTGATGGTAGGAGTGTGTTTAGAGGTTCAGCTGAAACCCATGAGTTGGATTCAGCGGTAGGATGTATAATGTTTGGATCATCATCAGCGACTGGAGGATCTGAATGCTGATGGTTAGAGAAGAAAGGTTCAGTTTCTCTGTAGTGAGAAAGCATCCAAGCATTTAACTCTTCATTGTCAGCGATTGGTTTGGAGTTCGCTGAGCGAGTTTCATCAAAAGTGACGTGAATTGTTTCTTCTACGGTTTGTCTTCTCTTGTTGAAGACTCTGTAGGCTTTGGAGATGGAGGAATATCCTAGAAATATTCCATCATCAGCTTTTGGGTCGAACTTTCCAAGTTGATCTCTGTTGTTTAAGATAAAGCACTGACAACCAAAGATATGAAGAAAGCAGATAGAAGGCTTCCTTCCAACAAAAAGTTCATAAGCTGTCTTCCCAAATCGCTTTATTATCAGCGATCTGTTTTGAGTAAAACATTCAGTGTTTACAGCTTCAGCCCAAAATTGAGTAGGAAGATGAGAATCGCTGAGCATTGATCTAGCAGCTTCTATGATCGTTCTGTTTCTTCTTTCAGCGACTCCGTTTTGCTGAGGTGTTCTTACTGAAGAGAAGTTGTGAGAGATTCCCTTGTTCTCAAAGAAATTGTTTAGGGAACTATTTTTGAATTCGGTTCCATGATCACTTCTTATTGAACGAACAGTAAGATTGTTCAGCACTTCCAGCTTTTTCACACAAGATATTAGTTCTTCTGGAGTATCACTCTTACAGCGAAGAAAGATAACCCAGGTGTAGCGAGAATATTCATCTACAATGACAAGTTTATATTTCTTTCCAACTATTGATTGGATGTTGACAGGGCCAAACAGATCCATATGCAAGAGCTGAAGAGGACTTGTTACTGAGGAAACTTGTTTCGACTTGAAACTTGCTTTTGTTTGTTTTCCTTTTTCACATGCTGAGCAGAGAGATTCTTTAGCATATGAGTGCTGAGGAAGACAAGAAACCAGTTCCTTAGATGAGAGAGAATTCAGGGTTTTGAAGTTTAGATGAGAGAGCCTTTTATGCCATAACCAGTTGACATCAGAAGAGGCTTTAGAGAGAAAACATAAGTTTTCAGTGATAGTAGAGTCCATATCTATTACATAGACATTTTCTCTGCGATGACCACTGAGAACAAGTTTTCCTTTCTCATTTAACACTGAACATGCTTTCTTAGTAAAGCGTACTTCATAGTCTTTATCACATAGCTGACTGATGCTTAGAAGATTGTGCTTTAGTCCATCTACATAAGCGACTCATCGAAAGGTAGTTGTCCCATTGCTGAGGACACCAAACCCTCGGGTAAATCCTTTACCATTTCCACCAAAGGTCACAGAGGGACCTTTTTCACCCTTGTAATCAGTGAGCAGGTCTCTTTGTCCAGTCATATGACGAGAACATCCACTATCAAGATACCAGATGCCCTTTGATCCCTGCACACATAAGGAAGATTAAGCGTTGTTTGGTACCCACTTTTCAATGGGTCCTTCAGAGTTAGTGGATAAGGTAAGTTCAGTAGTATTCTCAGTTGATGAAAATTCAGATTCAGTGGTAATCTTCACTTTGGTTAATTTCTTAACCTTAGTGGAATTTTTCACCTTGGTTGATTTTTCAGCCTTGGTGACTTTAGCTTTAGAGACATTTTTCTTCACTTTAGCTATTTTATCAGCTTCAGTGGCAGTTGGACATTTACTTGCAATATGATCAGTAAAACCACAGTGATAACACTTTCTGTATCTAAAAATGGTTTTAGGACCAGAAGTAGAAGATTTTGCAAGTTTAAGATGAGCAGGGCCAGGTCCAAGAAGACTTTTCTCTTGAGATCTGGGAGGAATTTTCATTTCTTCAGATCTCGAAGGTTTAAGGTCAATCTTCAGCTTTGGAGGACAGAGATCAAAGATTTCTATCACACAGCTAGAGGATTGCTTAGCTGAAGGTTTAGAAGGAACTTTCAGCTTTGGTTTCCTGTTTGCCTTCTGAGGAAGGAGAATGGACTTTCCTTTATCCGTAGACTTAGTATCTTTGGATTTTTCCTCAGGGATGGGATTTGAAGAAGAACAGGGATAGAGTTGATTGTAAGAAGTGTCAAAGAAGGAGGTGACAAAGGTTCCAAACTTAAGCGAGGAACTCTCTTTCTTAGGATCGTCCTGAGGTGTCCAAAAACCAAGACCAGTTTTATCACTATCAGGAGTTTGAGCATTTATTATCTCAGAGATCTTTGTTGATGATTTGCACCATTTTTCAACATGAGCCTTTTCTGTTTTTAGAGCAGCGATGGCTTGTTCGCGTTCAATACTGATGATTTCATTTATAATGACTTGATCTTTCAACTTTTCTTCTAAAATATTTAGTTCTTTGATCTTTTCATGACATTTCTCCAGCTCTTGAGTTAAATGAACATTTTTGTTCTCAGCTTGAGTTTTGTCGTTTAGGGCATTATAAAGGTCAATCGTCAGCACATCAACAGCGCGACTTCTCTCAGCTTCAGGTAGAGAGGGATTTGTAGAGATAGATACCTGAGATGATATGTAGCTCATAGAAGATTCAGATGGTTCTTCCACTTCTTCTTTAATCTCAGCCATGAGGCAAAGATTAGCGACTTCTTCTTCATCAGAAGATGATTCTTCTGATTCAGCCCAGTCGTGTTCTTCAGCGATGAGACCTTTACCTTTTCGCTGATAGCTTTTCAGCTTTTGATATTTGTTCTTCAGCTTATGATATTTGTCATCACTGGATCTTCTTGAGGTAGAAGGTTTGAAGACCTTTTTCGACCTGCACTCACTAGCAAAATGTCCAATCTTTTCACAGTTATAGCAAGTGGCAGTAGCCTTATCAACCGGAGTTGATTTTGGGTTTTCAGTAAGAGAGAGAGGTTTACTTCTTCGGAAGTTACTCTTTCTTGCAAATCTCTTAAAAGAGTTTGTCAAGAGTGCTAAGGACTCATCAAACTCTGAAAGATCAGGGTCTGATAGATACTCAGATTCAGAATCTAACTCAGTGATGGTGAGAGTAGATTGCTGAGATGGAATTATCTCTGAAGAGACTAAAGCAACAGGAGTGCTTTTGGAGTCTTTAGAATCTTTTACAAGATTTTTCTTCAGAAGATTTGATTGCTCATAGTTGAGCAATATTCCATACAGAGTGCTTAAGGAGAGAGTATGTAAGTCTTTTGTCAGCTTAAGACATATTGAATAACTGTCCCAGCTTTCAGGAAGACATTCCAAGAATTTTGTTAGGACCTCAGAATTAGAATAGGTCCTACCAACAGTTCTTAGGTCAATGATTAGGCAGTTAAACCGCTGATGGACGTCAGAAAGAGATTCATTCTTACCAGCGATGAAACTTTCATACTGTCTTACCAAGTTAATCTTTCGAGTCTCTTGGATTTCAGTGGTGCCCTCATATTGAACACATATGGTTTCCCACATTTCTTTAGAAGTTTTCAGATGCATGATGGAATGGAAAACTTCATCAGGCAGAGCCATTGAAATAATGGTCTTTGCTCTTGCATCTATGCCTACCTTCTTTTTATCTTCATCACTCCACTGTCTTATTTCCTTAACGACATATCGTTCAGGGACAACTTCAGTGGTGGTAGTGGCAGGAACAGCAGCTATAATCCTAACAGGTTCATAGGGTCCGTTTTCTATATATTCAGGTATAGTAGGATCCGCACCTTCAAGAAATAGCATCATTCGATTTTTCCATAGAGAAAAGTTATCTCTGCTAAATCGAGGAGGTTTAGAAAGTGAACCATTATTATAGTAGTTTGTGTTTGTGTTTAATGCCATTTTAGAATAGCAAGGAAGAGTATACAGCAAGATCTTGTTTATTAGATTTAAACAAACTGCTCTGATACCACTTGTTGGTCCCGAAGGTGCTAAACAAGTTTGTAGAAGGGGGGGGGGGTTGAATACAAACACAGAATTTAAAGTTTAATAAATTGTTTATTGATAAATCAAAATACAATTTACAAGTTTGTTGCGGAATAAGATTAAGACAGACTCAATCTAAACAAACTTAAGAAACACTAAGATAATTGCACAAGAAGTTCAGAGAATGGGGGATTAGAGATATAGAAAATAAGGGTTTCTATCTTGAGTTCAAGGATGAAGCACACCTTCAGATGAAGGGATGAACTTCCTATTTATACCCTATGCATTAAATGCATGGCAGGATACTTTACACGTGGCGTTCACTGATTGGCTTTGGGAGTCTGACTTTTGGGAGACATGCTTTCGGCCGGGTCATGAGCAGTGTAGTAGACAGAGTTGTTGTACGAATGGTTGCAGAGACTTGTCCGTTCTGACATATCGTACTAGGTTGTGCAAGGATAGACAAAAGGAAACTTGAGGTATAAGCTTTGTGATCGTTTGATCGCTGAGTATCTCTAAGTTCAGAGATAAAGAAGTTCAGCTATCGCTAAAGCTTTTTCTCATGTTCCTTCGCGTATAAGTAGAGTTGTCTTTGCTTCACTGATATCCGCATCAGGTCACTAGTAGACTTCTCTTTGTTCAGCAGCTTCGTCTTCGATTCAGCTATGAACATATGTTGACGCGAGACTTGTCTTCAGGGATTACGTTGGCTGTTTACTTTAGGAACTATCAGTGATAACTGAACAGACTCAGTTCGATCACTGATAGTGAAACACTAATACATAGAAATGTTTATAAGAAAGACTCTCAGCGATAACTGAACAGACTCAGTCTGATCGCTGATGGTGAAACACTAATACATACTAAAACGTAATTTTCACTAAGTATAGAAGAGGGTCGTTATCAAATCACTGAGAGAGTTTGGATCAACACCGAGCCGCGTCTTGTTCTGACCTAAGGGTCTCAACTTCTTTTGCATTCACATCCGAGATACCCTTGGTCACATCCAGCTTCGCCCGATCCATGAGGCTTGGGCGAGGGCTTCCTCCAGGAAACCTTGAAGCTCCGTCTTCTCTCGCTTGATGACCTCTAGTTTGCCAAAGGCTTCGTGAAGACGAAGGGAAACCTCCTCCTTTTTCTTGTCTGGCACCCTAGCTATGGTGGAGGCTCGCTTCTCTAGGTCGAAAGATCGGGAGACCAATGTCTTCACGTCAACAAGACGTGTGTGAAGAGACAAAGACGCCTGGAAAACCTGTAGAAATACACGACAAGGGTCAGATTGAACAAGTTAAAACACAAAAGAAAATAAAAAAACAAAAAAAAAACTTACAGATGCTTACCATGAAGGAGAGCCCTATGACGTTAGCCTTCACGTCCTCAATTGTGAGATCTCTGAAGTGCTCGCGAAAAGTTGGTAGGAAGAACTTGTTCATATGAGGGAACAATTCCTTCCTATCCAAACGATCGGATAATATAAAGTCGGCCGGAAGCTTGAAGTTTACCAACATCATGTTCGGGTCCTCATCCATGTGAGGACCCTTTCCCTTGTCTCTCGAGGAAGAGACCCTCGCCCCCGACGGTGGTACCGAAGAAACTGGCGTGGTCTCCATGACTGGTGGCGTCATTGCCTCCTCTGTAACGACGACCTCAGGGATGCCACACGTCAGACGGTTCCCTAGGAACCGTCCTAACCTTCTTGGCTCCTGACCCAGATGTCGAGAGGGCCCTCCTCTTCAACACTTGATCCTGCCGAGCTAGTTGAGCCATTGTTTCCCTCCTCGAGGGACCCGTCGCCTGTCCCGACGGGATTGAATCTCCTACAAAAAACAAAAAACTATTAGTATGTGACATCTCGTGACTAGACCTTACGCCATCTCGACCAGTAGGTGACGTCCCAGAGGACTAGACCTTACAAGAGACCTAGAGGTGACGTATTACGACTAAACCCTATGTGTTAGACGTAGAGTTTTGAGTCAATTAGAATGATAGTATTGTCTTTTGTATGTTGACTTTATATGAGGTCAAGGCTTGTTTGACCCATATATAAGTCTTTGCTTTCTTTGTTTGTAAGGGTGTAAGTTTGTAAGCGTATCATATCTTTGTAACTCATGTCACTAAGAGATATATGACAGATATCATTTTTCTCTCTCATCTTGTTCTATGATTGTTATTAGATTTGTGCATGATTTGTTGTTATGGCTTAATTTCTGGGATCACAATTGGTATCAGAGCCTGATCAGAAACAATAGAGAAGATTTGAAGCATCGAATTGAAGACAGATTGATCACAGTTTCTATTTTCGGAAACACACTATTCCATTGAAATTGAATTTTTGATTTCATGGATTTCTTTATGTAAATTTGCACCCACAGTGTTCGTATGAAATAGAGGATCATTTCTTGTTTTGGTTGATTGCTTAATGGACCAACAGATTGTAATAATTTGATCAATTTTTTTTCAATTTTTGCAACTTTCCAGTCATAGACTGTCAAGACAAATTTCCACGGTGTTTGTTGTTCATATGGAAATTCCCTCCGTAGGATTGTTATAGATGATATAAAGATCATTCGTTCAAAGTTTCAGATTCAAACATCATCATTTTGATGGATTTTGGATGGATAGTTCGAAAATCAAGTCGAGATCTACAGAATTTGCAACATTCATGAAGAACTCGCAAGTAGAACTCGCAGGGTGAAAGAATTCGCAGAATACCTATTCTTGTTGTCTACAAGGAAAGAATTCGCAGAGTAAGAGGATTTGGAGAATGAAGAATTCGCATCCATAAAGAAGAAAATGGCTAAGTGAAGAATTCGTACAAGTGTTCTATACGAAAAGCTAAGTTTTCGCAACTGTGAGACACGAATTCTGAAGATTTCGCAACTGTGTCTATTACGAATTCAAGGAACTTGCATAGGCCATCTTGCGAAAAGTCCACAATTCGTATCCTTACTTATATTCTTCTTACGAATTGCTTGCTTACGAATTCCTTGTTAAATTTTGTATGTGAGTCTTGCGAATTGCACCTTACGAATTCTTGCCTTAAATTTCATTTAAATTGATTTTTTAGTGTTTTCACTTTAAATTTTGCTATTTTTCTGATAAAAGATCATTCCAAGCATAATTGTGCATAGACATTAATCATGCCTTATACTGATGAGAAAGGAAATCTTTGTCTTACCAACAGGGAATGTGCATTGTCAGACATGTCGGAGATTCCAAAGATAGAAGCTGAGAATGAGAAAATCAAAAGTCAAACTTCAAAGCTCAGAATATAGATTGATACTCTGAATGTCAAATTAACAAAAGCTGAAGCACAAGTATCAACTTACGAATTAAAATGAAAAGAATGGATCAATAAAGTTGATGAAAGATTCAAGAAAGAGAAAACTGAACTGGAGAAAATCTTCAATCTAAAATTGTCTGAACTTTCAAAGAAAGCTGAATCAGAGAAGAAAGAACTAGAACACAGATGTACCAAACTTTCAAAACAAGTTTTTGATTTTGAAAAAATTGTTATATCTAAAAGAGATATCTTTGACAAAGAAAGAAAGAATTCTGAAAAGAAAAACACTTTACTGTTCAAAGAGATTTCTGATAAAAATCAGAACTTGGAGAAAGATTTTGAAGCTGAAAGAAAACATTTTGAATCTGTGATTTCTGAACTTTCTGACAAATTAGATGTTTTGTCAACAGATATACAAAAGGGACAGAAGACTAAATCTAAAATGCAAAGTAAATTTGACAAGCTTTGTAATGAAAAAGTCAAGTTGAATGACAAGATCAGTCAACTTGAGAAAGCTAATGCTGATTTATTTGACAAGTTAGCATCTGAAACATCTGTATTATCTTCTTCTTATGATGGTGATGCAAATGAATTAGTGTGCTCCTTTCAATAAGTAAATAGCTTGTATCAAAAAATGGTTTTCAAGAAACAAACTGTTAAACCTGAAATTTTGAAATCAAATCAGATTAAACCTTCTAGTCCATTTTATGTCAAATCTGTTGATAGATATGCTTGTGGATTCAATGCTTCCAAAAAAGAGAAGATGATTTGGGTTGTCAAAGGTTCTCCTGAATCAGTCAAATACCATAAATCATCTGCAGAAGCTGAATTGAAAAAGAAGAACAGAGCACAGAAAGGTAAATCTTTTGCACCTGATGCTATCAAGTCGAACCAGCATCTAATCAGGTTAGCAAAAAGAAAACTTTGTTGTTCATATTGTTGCATAAATGATTTTATTCATAAAGTACACATCTATAAAAGGTATTTTTCAAAGAAGAAGTTTACTGATACTTCTTATCACAGAGGTGGAAACCACTCACTGAAGGTTCCACATACTAACCAGAGTGGACCCAAACTCATCTGGGTACCAAAACCTATTCAACCTGTGATGCAGGATCCTCCAATCAAGAAGGAGTGAGCAGGAAAATGGCTTCTAAACACAGAAGTTTAGGACCCAATCTTAAATGTTCAAGACTATGACTTCTAGACAAAGCAGTCTAGGACTCAAACTTCAATGTCAAGATACTGATGATCTTGATTGCCAAATCATATAAGGGAGTTTTAAGATTAAATGTCATATTTTGCATTATTAGAGAATGAAATGTTTGTGGATAATGTACTATTCTTAATTGTCACATCTTTATCTGGATGCAGATATGAAGGGGGAGCATATCTGTACAAATGTTCAAAAGGTCCACATAATGTCAAAGGGGAACCCAACAACAAAAACAAGCAGACAAATACATCAAATGTTAAGGAACAAAAGAAATAGATATCAAGTTAAGGGGGAGCTTAATGATAACATCTGAAAAGGGTTGTAAGTGTGATGTGTGTGTGAAAATGTTTTTGGAATAAAAAAATAATATAAAAATGTCATTTTTAGAAAGCTTCCATTTATGGAAAGTTTCTATTTTTGACAAGTTTTCAAAATTAGCAAGTATCCTTATTTAGAATGTTTTTCAAAAAGTTGGAAATTGGCCAGATCAGGAATTCACATACCTCAAACATGCGAAATCTGAGGAATTCGCAGATGTGAGAGATACGAATTCTTGAGAAATCTCTTCTTGCAAAGAATTCGCAGAATTGTCCTTTGCGAATTCTCACACACTTTGTCTTATTTTTTTTATAAGACAATTCGTGTCAGTGTATCTTGCGAAAAGTGGTGGTCCAATTAACTCGTGCCACGTGTCATTATTAATCTCGAGTATAAATAGAGTTTTTATCTGTGAAAACCTCACTTTTTCGCATAATCTATTTGGCTTACGAATTCTTCAGTGCACAAACTCTCTTTGAAACCCTTCATTGCGACTTTTCAAGTTTCATCTGTTTTTTCTTCGATTTCTCGTTCCAAAAGGTGTTTATTTGTTTGGTTGATGTTTTGTTTGTTAATATTATGTTGTTTTGTTGTTTGATTTTGTGCAGGGAACCCTAACTGGACTTAAATTAGTTCTTTTGTCGATTCGTATGACTGTTCTTCAAGAACTCATGGAACTTATAATTTTTTTTTCTTTAATATTGATCTTGATAATTTGTTTAGTGTAAATTCGAATCACAGGAACATTCATCGACTCAAATCGAATCTAAGATTTTTAGCATTTTGACCTAAAATCAATATTTGCTGGGATTGAAATCGAAACTGACCTTTCGACTTTTTGTATATTCATCAGGTTCTTATTGGAAAAAATCATATTCATATGATCTAAAGTTTCTTGATGTTAGTTTTGATTGCTTAAAATTTCTTTAAACCCTAAATCGATCCTAACAGAATAAGTTTATTGGGTTAAAATTCATATTTTGAAAATTTGAAATCTGGGTTGGGTTTAAAGTTTTGAAGATGTTCTTGAGATATGTATGAACACTTCAACATTTTTTTTCAAAAATTACGAGTTTTGCGAATTCTTGACCATACACTGTATATTACGAATTATGAACATCATGTTTTCTTTTCGTGACGTATAGAATTCGTGAACTTGCACTTTACGAAATCTAGAGTTGATTTTAATGTCAAAACTCTTTCTAAGTAAAGAATTCGTGAATATGATTCTTACAAATTCTGTTATCTAAATTCTTGAAGTTTAGCGAATTCTTGATTGTTTCCAAGAATTTGTAAGTATAGAACTAGCAGATGTCTATCTAGCGAATTCTGGACTTAGTGTTTTTCAAAAATTTGTTTTCATGTCCAAAACTCATTTTTTTTACTAACCCATTTGAATCTTGTTCAAAATTGTTAAATCTTTTCAGGTACAAATGGCAGATCAATTAGTTGATCAACATGTCCAAACTGGTGAAAACTCACCAGAAGCACTTCATCAAGCTTCGGAGGAGTGTCCTTTACCATCATCCCTATCAGACTTCCAAATTCCACAAGATGTGAATCCTGATAAATTCCTGATAGCACCATCTGAAATGAAACCACAACACCCAAATAATCATCATCTGAAGTTCACCATCCATATAGATCCTTTGGTACTGGATATCTTGAGAAATCATCCACTCTGAGATGCTCTTACTGCTGAAGCTGTTGTTCCAGAACTCTATGTACAACAAGCTTGAAAAACCATCAGGGTTTCTCACATGAACGAAAACGGAGTAAGAGTTCAGATCTTCAAACTGGAAATTGATCACTTTACATCTATTCTCACACCATAGAGGCTGAGATTAACTCTTAGTCTTCCATCTGAGACATCACGGGAAGGAAGAACAAGTTATGATGAGTTACCTTCTGAAGCTGAAGTACTTAGAGGCATTAGAGACATGGGGTATGTAGGACAACTTACTCAAGTGAGCCAGTTCAAGAAAAACAATCTACCTCCGTTCTACTATACTTTGTTCTCTATGATAAATCGGTGCCCCACTACTAAGAATTTTGGATAAGATAATGTCAGCAGTCACATTTTGAAATTGTTCTATTCAGTGGTTCATGACTTGCATATTGACAATGCTCAGATATTTTGGACTGAATTGTATGAAAAAGTGGTGGCTAAGAAGTATGCTAAAGCTCCGAACTATATTCCTTACCAAAGATTCATGGCGCTTATTGTCCGAAGCATGTTGAGGAGTAACAGAAACATATAAACCAGAATCAATCATCCACATGCTCCTGTCAATGAAATGAGGTACTTGATGAGGCAGAAGAAAGAGTTTCCGTTCAGTATGCCTGTGCCTGAAGCACTTCTAGACTATGCAGATCCAAAAGGTGAGAGTGTGAAAACCTATAGAGAGTCTATGGGAAGACCAGAACCGGTCATCCCTACCCCAGGCTCAACCCATAGAAGAGTGGAGTCTGTGAGGGTTTCTGCAACCGAGGGGGTTCATAAATGGGGTGCGAAGAGGAAAAATTCCGAGAGGGGTTCTGGTGGGGGTCAGAAAAAGAGACTGGAGACATCTGGGTCACGGGTTGTTACCCCATGTATAGTGACACCAGTTGTCAATGAAAGTCTTGAATCTGAAAGAGATCTGGATCTTGCATCTGAAGGTGAGGCAGGCAATGAAAATGAATCAAGTGCAATTCCATCTGCTTCAAGTTCAAAAGATAGCGATGAGGAAACTGAATCAGATTATTTTGGTGGATCAGTTGATGGTGATAAAAATAAGGATGATGATGACAATGATGGTGATGATGCTCAAGATGGTGATGATGTTGCTGTTCATGTTGATGATACTGAAGTTGTTGAGATTGTTGATTATGAATCTGCTGAGTTTGTTGAGACCCAAGCTGATA
The DNA here is from genome assembly GCA_023525745.1 of Arctium lappa. Classification (NCBI taxonomy): domain Eukaryota; kingdom Viridiplantae; phylum Streptophyta; class Magnoliopsida; order Asterales; family Asteraceae; genus Arctium; species Arctium lappa. The sequence continues at coordinate 66,114,109 of CM042059.1, read as the reverse complement.
TACTTGGTGATGTATATGTATTTTCTCCATTCTATGGTACTGAAGTCATGGAAGTGGAAGAGAAACGTCAAGTTGATTCCATTTTAGATGCAGTAGTTGGTGAAATAAGGGGAAATGAGGGACATAAAGTAGAAAATGTTGAGAAAGAGAGTGAAAGGGAAGAAAAAGAACATGGTGAGAGTGAGCGTGTGTATACTAGAACCTACCTGACCAAAAGGGTAACCACATCTAGTGCTCCGTCGCATGTGTTGCGTATTGATGCACAAGCCATAAGTAGCCCACTTATGCACTCGCACACCCAGGCCACCTACTCTATTTCTTCTCAAAAAGAAATAGTTTCAATTTCTCACGGGGATATAGCACAACGTCTACCGGGTTCTCATTCGGAGAATCAAGGTATTAAAAATAGAGAACACCTGCACCGGTTCTCAACTTCATTTCATTCACAATCGATTCTAATGCCCTTTGAATTGCCAATTATTATTCCTAGGTCACATTTTCTTACAGCTACCATCGGAAGTCTTCGTGACCCGATCAGAACAACCGTAGTAGCTTTGCAATCCGGACTACAAGGATCGGTTGGAAGTCCTGTCATCGACACGTCTTTGCCAACGATGAACACATGCCATGCAATTGATTCATCAGTTGTCATGAAAATGGTTAATCTAAGTGATACCGGCGTTACTAACCCAGACTATGTGTCAAAGGAAATTTTCGACGGCGCCTTAAAGGCGGTTGAAACCAGGATTATGGAGAAAGTTGAAAAGGAGGTTGGAGATCGAAAGAGGCTTTTGAAAGGAAAAGATCCAGTTATTGAACCTGAGCCTGTTATTTCAAGTCAGAAAATTCCAAACACTGAACCTGCTGATTTATCCGTTGATGAGCTGAAATACTTGTTGTTAGCCAAGTTGTTATCTCAAGCTCCGGATTCACCGGATTCACATCATGATGCAGATCTTCTTATTCTTCTGCAATCCCACCAACAAAATCAACCGCCACAATCTGTAAACCCAACAGATTTGGTCAGTGCCACATATTTTAATTTTTTTAAATCTGCTGTCATGTTTGCTCTATCTGACCTTAAACAGATAGTTCAAACTACATGTAAAGCCCACGCAGTTGTTTCCACTAGAGAGCATGATCATGATTCTGATAATGATCATGAGTGGGAGATAAGAGGGAAACAGGTTGCAGAAAGTTCTAAAGGTACTGTGTTGATAGAAACCAGAGATGAAACCGATGAAGGTGGTGAAAGGGGAGCTGATGATGCTGATAGATCGGGTAAAATCAGTTGCAATTGGTGATTTATGCTAAGGAAAGTATTGAACCAAGGGTTGAAAAGCCTAAGGTTGCAACTATGGAAGAGATCATGGAGTTTACAGGTTTGTCTCAACCTGCTGTTATTGTATTGGATGATGATACTCTTGAGCAGGTCCATACAAAGTATGATCTCTATTGGAAGATGAAATAAGAAGGTCAGAAGGATATTTGTATTGATCTTGATTCAGATGATAATGAAGGATAAGATATCTATAACATTGTCAACAGATCTGAAGAGATTCCGATGAATGAAGCAAGTGTTCTAGATAATCTGTTTGAAGATAAAGACTTAGATGCTCTTAATGTTATGTTTGAATAGAGTACACCTGAAGGACTTCACCTAAGTTCCATTCATGAAAAGTTATCAGAACCTTCTGTCGTTCAGTTTATTCCATCATTTCATGAATTCTCTTCTAACCCTAATGTATCCCAAACTTCTGAGGCTGAGCATAATGTTAATCTAGAATCCGGTACTGCTAATGTTCTAGTTGAAGAAGAGTTTCGTACCAGAGAAAGCCTGATAGTCCATTGGTCCAGAAAGAGATTGTAAGAGAGCCTCCCATAGTGCCAAAGTTTCCAGCTGAAACAGTAACTTCAAGTTCTAAAGCTGAAAGTTCTATTCCTTATACTGGTTATGATGAAGAAGGAATATCCATTCAAGAATAAGATGGATTATATGTATGTTACGTGTTCCCCATCTGGAGGAAGGAGTTAAAATTTTTGTTAGCTACATCAGAAAGTTGGATGAAGCTCATCTTTTAGGAATCAAAGATCAAACTCCTGAGTATCAAAAAGATTATATTCGGATGCTACAGATTATGGGAAGAACAAGAAAAGATGTCAAGATCAAGTCTGAAATTCTGGAGGTTATTAAAGTAACCATGATGAAGTAAAGGAAAATCTGTTATCCTGAATTCACCGTGCAAAGAAAGAATATGGGAATTTACTCATTCAATGAAGCTGACTATGCCAATCTTCATTTAAGAGATATTGAGTTCATTTACCATGATATCAGGAACCGAACTATCAGACATCCAGAGATTGTTTTTGGTCTTGATACTATCAAAAGATTCATTCGGAGGCACATCTACCATACTTATCTTCATGATTTCCAACTACGCGTTGAGACAAATCAGAATAGAATCAATATTCTAAAGCCAGACTTTACACATCCATTAATTGAAGAGACACCACTCTACACAGTGCTAAGGAAGCCAAAACTTGGTGTTGTGTATGAGAATGAGTTCAAAAAGGAGAAGAGGTACATGAAAACAGCTGAAATTCATGAGTTCTCTGATGGTACTCTTGAAGATGCGTTAAAGAAGTTGGAAGAGTTACATGAGGAAAGTGAGAAGAAGAGGTTACAAGAAAATGATCATTGGCGTCGGTTGGACGAATTTGGACAGAGAATGTGATAGATGCCATCAAGGATAGATTAAGATTCAGGCAGGCCATAAGAAGGTTTGAAGGATACATGGGGATGAGGAAGACAAGCATGGGGAGATTGTTAGACCTAGAGTTTTGAGTCAATTAGAATGATAGTATTGCCTTTTGTATGTTGACTTTATATGAGGTCAATGCTTGTTTGACCCATATATAAGTCTTTGCTTTCTTTGTTTGTAAGTGTGTAAGTTTGTAAGCTGTAATACTCCCATAAATATGCAGATATTAAATATGGTATTTATAAAACGATAACAGTGTTACCGAACTCTTCTGGTTCACGCGGAACAATTCTCCGCCATCAGTTTCTCAAACCTGAATATAAACATACAAGAATTACCTCTTGATTTACGGGGGAGACCCGCTTCCATCGGGGCGATATTTACTCGAAAGTGGGATCGCCCGCGATGGTCATGGATTACACCTCATGCCCCGATCTTAGTTCCCATGCCATATCGACATCACAACCTTAGACCGTATTTACTGCCCTTATTGCCTACTCCGTCGAGTTACACCTCAAGGTCTTACGGACATTATTGCCTATCCATATTCTAGACGAGTTACACCTCAAGGATACGAGATCCCTTATTGCCTACTCGCTAGTAACACACCGTGATTAATGCAAAATTCATACATTAAGCTACTACCTCCTCGTGCACAAGGAGTAGTGCCACATACTTATCAGGTGATCCACATTTGTTAAACAAATAACACATTATATACACCTCTCTTCCACATATAAAACATTTACTTCCATATTCCTCATAAATCATGGTCCTCATAATTTCATACATGTAAATACATCCACCCATTATCATTACCCCATTCCTTCATGAAGTTATCAGCAGTTGAATTAAATCATGACATTAGTAGTTTCCTCATGAACTCAACATATAAGCATGAAATCTAGAACATATAATCCACATAGCTACTACTAAAGAGATTATCAAGGTTTACTAAACATACTTGCCCCCATTGGGTTCATAAAGTCAAGAATACCAACTATTAGGTTATAAGACTCAACCAAGTAGCACATAGAAGTATTGTGTGATAAATCCATGGTAATAATCATTACTAGAGCATTTAAAAACGAATAACTCACCAAGTAGGTTTTTGGGGAAAACCCAAACCCTGGGTCAGAACTTTGGGGATGATGACAATAGAGATGATGGCCTCCAAGCCCAACTTGAATCCTTAAATGCTAACCCCCAAACTCTAGCAATAAATGAGGTGAATGGTGGTGGTTTGGAACCCTAATTTCGGATGGGAGAAGTTATGAGGGATGAGAGGGGAGAAAATAGGTAGATGAGAGGAGTAATGAGCTGAAATGGAAGAAAAAGTCATATACAAGTGACCAGGGACTTCCGCGGATTATGCCGCGACTATAAGTCGCGACAGAAGTCGCCCGTGTGCCCGAACCAAAAATCCAGCGGTGAGTTACGCGGCTATGCCGCGACTTGCAACCCGCGTAAGCTCCTGTGTCCAGCCCAAAACCACCAAAATCAAGTACTCAAACTAGCTCCAAACACCATGCTAACGACAACAGTTAAACACGAGAGTACAACAATAAACGGTACACAAGACTAGAAGTTTTGTCATTAGATTCTAATGACGTAAATTTTGGGGTGTCCCAATCCTCCCCCACTAGGAATAGATTTCGTCCCCGAAATCTCCACTCTACACAAAAAGATGAGGGTACCGACCCTTCATATCCTCCTTCGCTTCCCACGTGACATTCGCGCCTCGATGATGTTTCCACTGAACTTTCAACATTACCACCTATTTATGGCGAAGTTTCTTCGTCACTCTCTCCAGGATGGCTTCCGGCTCCTCAACACAACGGTTGTTGTCCACCCGGATTTCAGACAACGGTGTGACATTTTCTTCTTCCGCTAAACACTTCCGTAGATAGAAAATGTGAAAAGTGGGGTGGATCCCACTCATCTCGGGTGGTAAATCATGCTTATAAGCTTGGATTCCCACTCGTCTAATGATAGGAAAAGGCCCGAGGAAACAGGGGCTAAACTTCCCTCGTTTCCCAAACCTTATAATCCCATTTCAAGGCGACACTTTCAACATAAATCGGTTGCCTACTTGGAATTCCATCGGACGCCGTTTCTTGTCCGCGTATCTTTTTTGACGGTCTTGAGCTGCCTTCAAACGCTCTCGTATCCCCTTAACCTTGTCCGCCGTTTCTTGTACTAACTCCGGTCCAGCGAACTGTTTCTCACCTGCTTTGAGCCAACAAGTTGGGGTTCTACATTTTCGCCCGTACAATGCCTCATACGGTGCCATTCCCAAACTCGAGTGATAACTATTATTGTAGGCAAATTCCACCAATGGAAGATGAGAGTCCCAATTTCCCCCAAAGTCGATCACACACGATCGTAACATGTCCTCCAACGTTTGAATTATCCGCTCGCTTTGCCCATCCGTTTGAGGATGATACGCTGTGCTCAACTTTATCTTTGTTCCCAATTCTTTTTGAAAAGCGTTCCAGAAATGGGAGGTGAAGCGACTGTCCCGGTCGGACACAATGGACAGCGGCACCCCATGCCTTGACACTGTCTCATTGATGTAGAGTCTCGCTATCTTGTCTAATGGTAACGCTTCCCTCATGGCCAGAAAATGTGCGCTCTTCGTCAACCGATCCACTATCACCCAACTGGTGTCGTGGCTCTTCAACGTCTTTGGTAGTTTCGTCACGAAATCCATTATAATGTGATCCCACTTCCACTCCGGTACTTCCAAATATTTCAAACTCCCATACGGTCGCTGGTGTTCGGCCTTCACTAACAAGCAAGTAAGGCACTTCTCCACATAGTTTGACACATCCAACTTCATCACGGGCCACCAGAAGTTCAACTTTAGGTCTCTATACATTTTGGTGCTCCCAGGGTGAATAGAATATCTCGACTTATGTGCCTCTTCCAAAAGTAATTTCCGACACCCTACCAACTTGGGTACCCAAACTCGTCCTTGGAAGAGTTTCAATCCTCTACCTTCCTCCGTCAGACTAAGGTGTTGCTTCGTCATTGCCTCATCTTTGAGGTTCGCCTCAAGTAGTGCCTCGGCTTGAGCGACTTTTATCATTTCCGTAAGTGTTGTAAAAGCTTCATTGATGATTTTCTAGTGTTTGATTCCCTCAGTTTCGGTTTGTAAGATTTTGGAAGGTTTGGGGTCAAAATTAGGGTTTTGATAAAAAATGGAGATTTTGATGTCATGTGTTTGGGGATCGATTCTAAAGGGTTGAATGTGATTTTTTATGAGTGAAATTTGTGTATCTATGTTTATTCAAAGGAGCTCAAAGTGGGGTAAAATCTAGATTTAGCCTAAATCTAGGGAGGTGATTTCAAGTCGTTTTGTGAAAACGGTGTACATGCCAAAATTGTTATTTTAAAGTGTTTTGTGCTTTACATGAAGTTGTTAACTGCGGATAAGTTTTGGTTATTTGGAAGTGTTTAACTTTATAAACTTATATAACATACATTCTTGAGCAATTTGATAAATAAATCATGTTGATATGTGTCCTTGACAATTTTATTTAAATGGAGTTTATTTGACGTAATTGTCATTTTTGAGTACTTGATCTTATATACCCGTTTTGGTAAAATGCATATCATTGTGTCATGAGGTATTTTGGAAATATAAGGGTATGAGTTCATTTGGAAAAAAGGTTTGCCTCAAGCAACTTTGTGTTTTGGGTTAATCAAACTTTTAGTCGTGGAGTTGCATGACCGTTGGTTAAAAATGTTTTATTGTTTACCCCGACATTTATTGTACGATAAAGCAATTTTGTTGAGCTCTGGCTCGGTTTGACTAAAATAAGTCTTGAGGATATTTGTCCGGTTTAATAGCCTGTTGTGGAGTTTTTAGTATGATGACATTTATTACATGTCATTTGAGAGTTACATGTTTTGGGTGCTTTGGTCATTCAGTTGGAGTCACGTAATGTTATAGACTGTAATGTAGTGGATCCATATGCATATGAGTCGTCTTTATTATTTAAAGAAAATGGGATATTATTTATATGTTGGCACCTCAATTAGTCATGGAATTTCGAGGATAATACGGTGAGGGCTCGTGGAGTCCAATACCCGGACCTGCATCCGTGATGTAATTTCTGAGCCTTTTTTAATGGGATAGTTATTTCCATTTTTGTAGCTAGTTGAGATTTGGACCCTAGGGTGGCAACTTGGTACGGTTATGTGGGACCGGATACTAGCCGTGGGTCGTAAATGTAAATACTAGCGAATAAGCATGATTAGGAATTATTGGGTGCCCTCCCCCACATCTTAGTACGAGTCGGCGTGTTCGTGGCCTTTATCCTAGTATGGTGAGCTCAATAACTTGGAATGTGGCCTACTTTTCTGTTCCGCCACTAGCCATGGAATTCAGGTCTCCCTTGTCACCGAAAGGTGTTGTTTTGGGTATTTAGTTTTCTCTTGTTTTCGGTGACGTTTTGAGTTTGGGTTATTCCACATACGTTACAATTTTGGAGGCTTGAGTTTACTCTTATTTCGGTCGTTTGATTTATAAAGTTTTATTCAAATTTCAACGTTTGAGCATTTACCATTATTCACGTCTTGAGTAAGCGTTGGGTTGCATTACTTCATGAAAGAATGTTTGGCGTTGAGACGTTCATTTATAAATTGCATACTATTGGAAAATAGGTCGTTCTTGTCAGGATCTAATTCTTAACAAGAATAATGAACTCAGAAACAATTTAAAGAAGTTTGCGGAATAACACTTTAATATTCATAATATCAATGAAATAGTGAATATGAATCTCAACTTGTAAACTTTATTGAATGATTCAAAGCTACAAGATTTCACACACAACCTCAATATTGATGAACAGGCTCACCAATACGAATTCTACTTCTCTAGAATTAGGATTATAAACCTTGAGGCTGATTTTCTCTACGAAAGCAAAAACTCTGAATATTGTCTAACTTGATGTTCTAAACTATTCACAATAATTCTATACATATACTAAAGATAAAAAACAATTACAAAATATAAAAGATCTTCAGTATAATCTTCCATAGTTATCTCCAAGCTTTCCATGATTATCTTCAGTCTTGATCAGCACGTATCTTGATTATCTCTTAAGCAACATTAAGTTGTAGAAGTATTAACACTCTGAGCAGTATTAATCTTCTCCAGCAGTAGTAACTGTGCTCAGCAGTATTAACTTTGATCTGGCAGTACTAACATCAGCAGTACTAACTACTAGCAATACTAACTTTGCTTAGCAGTAGTAACTTCATCAAGCAGTAGTAATCTTGGTTAGCAGTATTAACCATACTTGTGCAATTCTCAATTCCCAACAATCTCCCCCTAACTTGACTTTTAGGAAGAGAAGTCAAGTTCTTCAGATGCTCCCAAAACTCCATTATTCATATCCATGTATCTGCATTCAACCCCAAACTTTGATTAATTGTTCTTTGAATCAAATATCTTGCCATAGCTGAATCTGGTGCACAACCAAGCTTTTTCTTCAACATGGCATGCAACTTCAATCTGTTGTGGTTGAAAACTCTATCCACTAGGAAGTATTCTATGTGATTTATATCCATAGTCAGTGCATATACTCCACTAGTTTCATATAAAGTCCAGTTGTTAACTGTTTGAAACACATTTCTGATAATATCCTTCACTTCTTCCGGCTTGAACAACATACATAGATACTCCATCACAAGTTTTGTGATTGATATCCCTGGAGCTTTCAGTTGATCAGCATACAATTCCATTCCTACTTCAAACATCTCCTCTAGATCAGATCTGGAACATGTTCTGACAATCTTGGCCCAAGTATGATATACTTCATACTTCTCATCTTTCCTTTTGAGCCTGATATACTATTTTCCATCAACTTCCATTGTATCCCAGTGAATGATCTCTTGAGGTTTAACACCAACAGGTTCAGCTGATATAGGTTCAGGCACTTTGTCCATCACTACCATGTACAGATTCACATCAGCAGTACTTGATGGTTCTTCCTGTTCAACAGACCTAGATGCTCCTTCTTCTTCAGCTTCTTTTTGTTCTTTCTCAGCTTCTTCTACTCTAGGTTTCTTAACTAGTTTTCTTTTAGCCATCATTTTAGTTCTTTTTATCTTCCTCAAACTATCACCTAGAGTAGCTTCCTTCCTTGGTGTTTCTTGCTCATCAGGGAAAGGTTTCTGAATTAGAAGATCATGTCTTTCTTTCATCTTCTTCTCTGCTTCAACTCTTGCTCTATCATTTCCTTGTAATTTGGTCATCTCAGCTTCATACAAACCCTTGATTTGTTCAAAAGACATCTTTGTGAACATTTCCTTTTTAACTCCCACAGCACCTTTGAGAAAAGTAATCATCTTCTTTCTCTCTTAAGTGCCAAGGAAGGTATGTGAATGTTGTCTCTTCTTTGCACCCATTCTAATCATTTCAGGCTTCTTTAGGGTTGTAGCTTTCTTCTTTGCTATTTCTGTTGCAAGACTCTTTTGATAAGCTTCATTAAGTTCTGCAGCCAAAGCTTTTGCCATCTCTCTGTCTTTTTCCACTTGAACCTTTTCTTCTTGCTCAAGTTCAACCGGAATCTTTTTGGCCAATGCTTCATCTGACTCAACCAACTTTTGCTTTTTAATTGGTTGATCAGTTTCCACCATCTTAGCTTTTCCTTTTTTCCTTGCTTATTACAATATCAGCACTAACTTTCTTGATAACTTCAACATTTTCTTTGATGACAACTCCTTTGGTCTTTGAAGAGACATTAGGAGTATCATGTTTAGCTTTGATTAATGCTTCAGTTGTCTCAAGTTCTTCCACATTGTTGCTAAGAAGGTCTGTTAATACCTCTTGAACCATTTCTGCTGCTTCATTCAATTCAGCAGTATTAACAGTTTCTGATGCTTTGCTTGTTTCAGCAGCATTAACTGTTACTGCTGCTTGTTCAAATTCTGATTCTGTTTCTACTGCTTGCCCCCCCCTCAAAATCAAATTTCTCCCCCTTATCTTTACCATCTTCCATGTTTACATCAGCTTCTGACTCCCCCTTTTTGGGAGCATCATCCACTGGTGTCCTTCTTCTGAGCACAAACTGTTTCCTTTTCTTTTTCTGGACCAATCTTTTCACCATTTTCTTCAAGTTGGTATTCTGTACTTGTTGAGACAGAATTACCATTTTCAGCTCTTCTATGTCTTTGCCTTGCTTGATTACATCCATATTGATGTTGCCCATAGTTTCCATCAATTCATTATAGTCATATCTGTCCTCACTTTCTCCAGGAGTGTTACCCCCTTTTGAAGGATCATGGCATCTTTTAGTAGTGGAAGTCTTCTGCCTAGTAGAAGCACCCTCCACCCCCTTGGTTTCTTGGCACCTGGGACCTTTGAATGATTGCTCATTCAAAGTTGCCATGGGGGAGGTCTTATTGATGTTACCACTATCCTCCTCTGTGCTAGCAAGAGTAGTGGCAGCCTGCTCACCCATATGCTCAAACATCTCCTTAGTGAGCACCTCATTGGGGTTGGGAGACACCCCTGTGGTTTCCCTATAGATATTCTCTAATGTAGAATTCTCCATTAAAGGGCTTAAAGACTTTGAGGGTGAAGGTACAAGAAGGGAAGGAGCCTTCTTTACCTTTTTCCTTATGTATGTATTGGTGATTGGAGAAGTTGGTTTTTGATTAAGGGACTGAGGGATTGATATGTTGATTGAAGGTTGGGATTGGCTTTCAGTGGGATGGTCTAATGAGGGCCTTGACCCTGAAGCCATACCTTCTTCATTGTTGGACACCACCATCATTGTAGAGAACAATGGGGTGTCAACTCCTTCCGAGTCCAATGGAGATCTCTTCATATTTGAAAAGACCTTACCTTTGGGGATTTTGGGTACATATACCTCATCAAAGTGAGGCATATCCGTCAATTCATTGGTTATAACTACCTGTACAAATCTTGGGTACATATAAAAACTCTTTTTGTTTCCCAAGTTTGACACAAGGTCATTGAAAATCATTTTGGAAAAATTGTACTTTCTGGCAGTGGCCAAACAGACCAAAGCATAAGCAATGGTACTGCTGAACTCACTCCATCCAGTAGTCTTTTTAGAAATAAAGTGCATCAGGGTATGGACAAAGAACCGCCATTGGGGAGAAAATTTAGCTTTTGTGAACTTAAAAACACCCAATGGGCCTCCATACTCCATTCTAGGAAGAGTAGAAAACAGTTCATCATTAGAGATAGATGAGATACCTGAGGCATCGTCTAGATGTAGACTAATGTGAATTACCTCTTCAGAAACTGTCAAGGGTTTGTCACACACCCTTGTCTTGATAATTTGCACACCATTTTCAGTAACAATGGTGGCATTTGCCCAGAATTGTTTTTGGTGCTCAATGAAGATGGATGGTGACACTGTAAGGGCATATGCGATATGGCTTGTTTTGAGAAAATTGACTATCTGGTGAAATCCATCAGCCTGCTTCGACTTTTGAAGCATAGCGATTTCGTTGTGCTCATCAATGAACGCCATGGATGCCATTGAACTTGAGAGTTCTTGCCTGAAACTTACTTTGAGCTAGAGAGAAAAAGGGTTAGAGAGCAGATGAATAGTAATCAAAGAGTCGTTATGAACTTTTAGGCGGGCAAAAAGGGTATTTATACGATTCGGGACATAAGCAGTATTAACCACTAGCAGTATTAACTTAACTAGCAGTATTAACTGAGAGCAGTATTAACCACTAGCAGTATTAACACTGCACTGGCAGCATTAACTATACTTACACTTTTTGAAGCTTTAAGGTACTATGAGCAAGGTAATAACTTCCTGAAAAAGATGTTAGTAGCACCAAAGAATAAACCAATAACAGGTATGAAAATACTTTTAAGAAAAATGAGCTTATTCAGAGTTGATCATGCCCACACTTGTGACCAAGAAAGTGAATCTACCCACATCAAAAGCTTTTGTGAATAGATCAGCAATGCCTATCAAACTCAGTCTAAGTCTAGACATCTTACATTCATGCCTAGTTCGCTTAAACTAGAGCTCTGATACCAACTTGTAACACTCTAAATTTTCAGAGTAAATTAAAACCTGGAAATAAGGCAATGAGACATCCGTGATGATATTAACTTCCCATAAAGGGGATCAGTCCTTAAGACTATACAACACTCATACGGATATAGAATTTATCAACAATACTAATCTAAACATGACCGTCTAGACTACAACACTTGACGAACCAGAATTCACTAAAAGATGGGACTTAAACAATGCCCAACACCAAAATACTAGACATCTCAAAATATGCCTCGAGTCCACGCTCGACTCTCAAAGACCCTGTGCAACCCACCGCTAAGGGAAACCTGTTATACATATCATTTGAGAAAAAGTGTCAGACTTTAAAGCCTGGTGAGAACATACAGTTTATAAAGCTCGAAAGATATAAACATAAGTATCATAAGGAAATCTTTTCATAAAGGTTTAGTTTATAAAGATGACATTTCGCCACAACCGGGCCTTTTCAGTCCAAACTCATTAAACGATGACAAATAGGACCATTTTACCAAGGATTGTGGTGTAACACAAAGTAGACCACCAATATCCAAGTTATGAGCTAAATACATGGAACCATGGCCACGAACTCTTCAGTCCGTACTACGATGTGAGGGAGACCCCAAGGAACCATGTCATACTCGTTCATTAGACTACATCTGAACCATGGCTAGGATCGGGTCTCACATAACCGTACCTAAGTTGCCCCCGAGGATCAAATGTAGTTAACTACAACGGAAGGGGCATATCTTTCCCAGCCATAACAACGGAAGGGGCATAACCTTCCCAGCCATAAGTCGACTCGATACCTAGGGATCCACTAGTACAGTCAGGACTTGTCACAATATTTCATGTGACCAACAAAGCTAATTATAGCTATCAACACATTTATATTTCAAAATGCTATTTTCCAGACCAACTGCTGGTAAGAAAGATAATCATAAAATCAGTTTATATACAATCTTTCGATAAGCCACCAACATGGGCGAGTAAACATTGCTTTACTTTTGATAAGGCGGAACCCGTCATTTTAGTCAAAACTGACCGGTAACCCCGAAAATCACCAAAACTCTATTTATGACAAAATGTAGAGAACATAAAATCATACCGTAGAAATACTTCAGATTTCGCAAATAAGAGTTTTGACATGTATAAAGTTTGTAACACGGTAGTAGGAACTCACCCAATAGGTTTATACGAAAACCCGAAGAACCAGATATCGACCACGACGAAGAGGTGAAACCTTATACACCGAAACCCCGAGCAATGCACTTAATACTAGCGATCAACGGAGCTTCAAAGATCGAAGAAACCAAAGAGAAATCTTAGAGAGAGAGAATTTGAAGAGAGAGAGAGAGAGATGAGAGAAGTGAAAGATATTTAGACTGAAAAGGGTATAAGTCGGCCAGGCCATCTCGTGGGTTATGCCGCGACTTCCACTCGCGACATAACTCACCCGCTTACACAAAACCAAACCCATCTAGAGGGTTTCGCGGGTTATGCCGCGACCTCAACCCGCGACATAACTCGTGTAGCTTACTGAGGTTTGTCCAAAACCATCAAATACCAAACTCAAATTTGATAACAACCGTGGTGCTAACGACAAAAGCTTAACACTAGAATACCAAGGTTACATAACGAAATTAGGGGTGTTACAACTGATGCTCAGATTCTCTGGAATGCTCTAGAGAAAAGATTTGCTGGAACTAAAAGCATCAAAAGAATTCAGAGGGATGTTCTAAAGCAGCAGTATGAGAACTTCACTTCTTCAAAGAATGAGTCTATGACTCAAACTTTTGATAGGTTCAACAAGCTCATTGGTGAACTGGCTACTGTAGGAGTGAAGATGGAGCAAGATGATATCAACATAAAGTTCCTCAGATCTCCTGGGGATGAATGGACTATGTACACTGTCTCATATAGACAGAGTGACAATCTGGAAGAGAAGGAACTTGATGATCTGTACAATGATCTAAGAGTTTTTGAAACTGAGGTAGAAACCAAGAAGAAGCCTACTGGGTATATTCACAATGCTGCACTTCTATCAGCATCTACTGATACTACTGCTAACCCTGAAGCAGTTAGTGCTGCCAGTGGAGTGAATTAGAAAAAGGTACTGAAACTGTCTTTGAAGCCTTTTTGTCCAGTCACAGCAACAACTCCTTAATTAATGATGATCTGGAACAACTTCACTCTGATGATCTGGAGGAGATGGATATTAAATGGCAGATGGCCATGTTATCTATGAGGGTGAAGAAGTTTATTAAAAGAACAGGGAGGAACAACTACTCTCAAAGAAGAGAAGATGGAGCTGGTTTTGACAAGAAAAAGGTGGAATGCTATAAGTGCCATATGAAGGGACACTTTGCTAGAGAGTGCAGAAGTGGTGTGTCAAATAACAACCATCAACAAGCTCAGAATGGAGGCTACAATCAAAACAAGAACTCTGCTCAAGCCCTTGTTTCTCAACAAGGAATGGGGTTTGACTAGAGTGACCAAGCTGAGGAAGCCATTCAGAATCAAGCTCTTATGGCAGAAGTGTCTGATCTCCCCTCTGAGGTAACTTCTAATCTTTGTACTCAATCTTGCATAGACACTGTCAAAAGGTACAGGGATCACAACCAAAACATGTGTGATGACCTTAAAAGATTAGAAAAGGACAGAAGAGATTATGTGTTGATAGTAGAGAGGTTTGAAGAACAAATCAAAGGCTTCCAAGCCAATGAACTTCAGCACTCTTATGACACAAACTACTGGAAGTGGGAAAAGAATGAGTTAGAGACCAAATTGTCTAAGTCCATAGAAGAGAATGATAGGTTGAAAGAAGAACTATCTAAGGTTAAGCTTGACATAGAAAAGTTTTCATATGCTTCAAAAGCAATGGATTCTCTTCTAAAGGCTCAGATTCATGATAAGATGAAGCCTGGTATTGGATACAACAACACACCCCCTCCTTACAACAACAACTATATCTCTCCTACTTCAGACTTGTTAGAGACCAAGGAGAAAAAGGACTTGTCTGAGAAAGACTTTAAGATAGATCCTTTGGATGAGGTAGTTGTCAAGGATATGATTGAGAAAGAAGCCAGTGAGAATAGGAATAATGCTGAGAGTAAAGAGATACCCTTAGAAAACAACATAGTTACCAATGAGGGAGGTGGTAGGATCTGGGTCAAGTCTAAAGAGATAGAGAAGACCAAAGAAAAGGCTAACAAGGTCCATTACAAACAGACCACTGTTGTGAATCCTGGCCCTTGTAAACAGTGTGCTTGCAATAAATCTGAGAGCCTAAATTCTGGTATAAAAAGAGGTAATCAAAGAAACTGGAATAATCAATGGGCTCAGAAACAAGGAGTTGATCTGAATAAAATAATCAGACCAAAACCTTGTTTCATATGTGGTAAGTTGAATCATTTGGCTAAGCACTGTTTCTTTAACCCTATTAACCAACAGATGAACTTTCAAAGATTTGTGCAAAAACCTGTTGGTTATAAGAAGACTGGAAAGAAACATATGGCTAAGAAATTTGTTGTAACCAAAGGCCAAATGAAGAAAAAGGTTTTAAAAGAAAGTGTTTTAATGTGGGTGCCTAGAAGCACTAAAACTGTTAGTGCTGCTAACAGGGATAGTGCTGCTAATAGCAATACTGCTGCTACCAGTGTTAGTACTGCTGAAAAGATTAATGCTTCTAACACTGTTAGTACTTCTTCAATGGTTACTACTGCTAATACAGTTACTGCTGCTGACACAGTTACTACTTCTAACAAGGTTAGTACTGCTAAGCATGCAAGTGCGGCCAATGCAGTTAGTGCTTCTAACACCAGTACTGCTTCTAGCAAACGTGCGTCCAAACCTATTATTGTGACTAAGTATTCCAGTAATGAGGAGTCAAAGTTTAAAAATCTTGTCAAGAAGGAATGCAAATATTTTGATGAGAAAGTGGTACCCAAGACCACTGTGTCTTGGGTTCCTAATTCATACTAACTGATTTATCTTATGTGCAGGGCAACCAACAGCTCAAGGGGAAGAGCATATGGCATGTTGATAGTGGTTGCTCTAGGCACATGACAGGCAACATGACATGCCTTCAGGATTTCAAGCATATCAATGGAGGACATGTTGCATTTGGAGACAATCTTACAGTGATGATTATGCAGGTTCAGGAAGTGGAGGATCAGGGACTACACAAGTTCAACATAGTATACCTCAATCTGTGATCTTTCCTACGCCTGTAGAGGAACCTGCTGAGTTTTGTGAAAAGGAGCCATCTAGTGAACTAAATCAAAGTGAAGAAGAAAGAAGAGATGAGGAGAATCAAGAAAATAAAGAATCTGAAGTAGCTGCTGAAATCACCACAGTTGAGTTGAATGACTCTAATCTAGAGGTGAGACTCAATGAAGAACCTAGTCATCACACTAGAACTCAAAAGAATCATCCTCCTCAGCTGGTAATAGGAGATATATCTTCTCCTATGATGACTAGAAATCAGAGCAGGCTGCAAGATATGCAAGACCAACAGCACACAGTGCTTTCTTGCTTTTTATCCCAACTTGAGCCTAAGAAGGCTCATGATGCTATGAAAGAGTCCAGCTGGATAGAAGCTATGCAAGAAGGGCTGCTACAATTCAAGTTGCAAGATGTTTGGGATCTGGTAGACCTTCCTAAAGGTCAAAGAGCAATAGGCACAAAATGGGTCTTCAGGAATAAAAGAGATGAGAGAGTGTGTGATCGTGAGTCCGTGATCGTTACCAGATAATCAAAACAACAAACAATAGATAATAAACCAACCTTTTTGGATTACAAACGCGGATTACACGGTTGATTGCTTTGAGTTTTTGCTCTGTTTGTTTTTCTCTCTTTACACCTTCACTATGTGTGTTGTGTGTGTTCTGTTTGTGATCTGATGAACTGATCGATATTGAGAGATAATATATCTAATCTAATATTAAACATAATATCTAGATATCTATAATATCTAGATATTATAATTAAACTAATAGAATAACAAATAATATCTAAAACATAATATTTAAATAATAAAACAACTTTGACTTTATTACAGAATAGACCCTAGACTATTGTTGAGAGCGACTTTCAGCATTAACTTCAGATTGCGATCTTCGTTTTGTATGATCTTGAATCCAATGAGACTGTGTCCTAACAGAGAGAAATAGTTATAAGGAACAAAGCAAGATTGGTGGCACAAGGGTATACACAAGAAGAAGGAATATACTATGAAGAAGTATTTGCACCAATGGCTAGGATAGAAGCAATCAGATTATTCCTGGCCTATGCTTCTTATATGAGATTCAAAGTCTACCAAATGGATGTAAAAAAAGCATTTCTATATGGCTCAATTGAAGAAGAAGTATATGTCTGTCAAACACCAGGGTTTGAAAACCCAAGCTATCCAGACAGAGTATACAAATTGAAGAAAGCACTTTATGGACCGCATCAAGCACCAAGAGCATGGTATGACACTCTGTCATCCTATCTCTTGGAAAATGGCTTTGAAAGAGGAGTCATTGATAAGACTCTGTTCATCAAGAGAAAGAAGAAGGACATCTTGCTGGTCCAAATCTATGTGGATGATATTATCTTTGGATCCACAAGAAACACTATGTGCAAGGAGTTTGAGGAACTAATGCATCAAAGGTTCAAAATGAGTTCCATGGGGGAACTTACTTTCTTCCTTGGACTGCAAGTTCAACAGAAGTCAGATGGTATTTTTATCTGTCAGTCCAAGTATATGCAGGACATTCTAACCAAGTTTGGTTTCTCAGATTCAAAGCCTGCCAGCACACCTATGGAGACACACAAGCAGATAATAGCAAATCTTGAGGGGGAGGATATGGATGTTCATCATTATAGAGCCATGATTGGCTCTCTGATGTATCTTACAGCCTCTAGGCTAGATATAATGTTTCCAGTCTGTGTGTGTGCAAGATTTCAAGTTAGACCAAAGCAATCACACTATCAAGCTGTTAAGAGGATATTCAGATATCTCAAAGGGCAACCTAGATTGGGACTTTGGTATCCTCATGACTCATCATTTGACTTACTTGCATACTCAGACAGTGATTTAGGTGGAGAAAATTTGGATAGAAAATCTACTTCTGGAGGATGCCAGTTTTTTGGTGCAAGACTAGTTTCATGGCAGTGCAAGAAACAAACCATAGTGTCCACATCTACAACAGAAGCAGAGTACATAGCAGCTGCAAGTTGCTATTCTCAAGTGTTATGGATTCAGAATCAAATGTTGGACTATGGGGTAACCTTTCTACACACTCCAATCTTTATTGATAATAGCAGTGCTATTAGCATTGTTAATAATCCTGTCAAGCACTCAAAGACAAAGCACATTGAGATCAAGTATCACTTTATAAGAGACTGCAATGAAAAGAAACTTATACAAGTTGTAAAAGTTCATATTGATAACCAGTTTGCTGACCTATTCACCAAAGCCTTTGATGTGGGTAGATTCACTTTCTTGGTAACAAGTGTGGGAATGATCAACTCTGAATAAGTCCCTTCTCAAAAAGTGGTTAAATACATGTATATTGTTTATTCTTGGTGTTACTAATCTTCTTTTTCAGGAAATGTATAGCAGTACTCAGTTCATCACAAGCTTAAAAGTGTAAGTATGGTTAATACTTCCAGTACAGCTTTAGTAATGCCAGTACAATTTTACTACTGCTCCCAGTTAATACTGCTAGTTAGTTAATACTGCTAGTGGTTAATACTGCTCTCAGTTAATACTGCTAGTTATTTAATACTGCTAGTGGTTAATACTGCTATCAGTTAATACTGCTAGTTAGTTAATACTGCTTTCAGTTAATACTGCTCACTGTTAATACTGCTTTCACTAATTTTTAAGGTTAATACTGCTTTTAATCCACAACCTATAAATACCCTTTGCCCGCCTAAAAAGTTCATAACGACTCTTTGCATACTGTTCACTTGCGCTCTAACCTTTTTCTCTGAAATACCAAGTTTTCAGGCAAGAATATTCAAGTTCAATGGCATCCATGGCATTCATCGATAAGCACAATGAGATCACGATGCTCCAAAAGCCAAAACAATATCCAATGTGCATGATTGAAGTGCGAAGGTGGGGCAGACTTCCTTCGTTTCAATATCCAGATTTTCCAAATGAAAATCAGATAGCATATGTGCTGCGTCCCCTTTGAAAATGTGAAACACTTTCTTGTTGAGAAGAAAATGAGTAGATAGTGAGGTTTGATCAAGAGTTGGCATGGGTTAGTTGCCTGTTTCAATAATGTTCACCAAAGAATTGTGAAACACTAGTAATGTGGCTACCCGACTCAGAAAAAGTTGGTGCAGAGTTGTGATATTCTTTTAACTCTGTTCTCACACGCTCTTTCTTTTAAACATTTTGCTTTCTCTAATCACACTCATTTCTTTTCTCTTTGCACACTCAATCACTAAGGATTAACTTCTTGGGTAGAAATCACTGGTTAAGGTGATTCCATTGAAGTTGTGTTAATTCCTAGCACAATGATTCTTTGTTTTCCTATGATGCATGTGATGCTCAGATTGGTTTAACTATTTCAGTTAAAGCACAAAATTGATTTTGAAAACATTTAAAATCACACTTCCATAATATAAAATCTGTTGAAAAAATCGGGAAGTGGTTTGAACATTAAAAACAATGTTTTCTATGATTGAAAGTTATCCTTCTTTCAACCATGTATGAGATGAAGATATAGAATTATACCTTTACGTATGATCTTCCATCTCATGAAGTTAAGCGTAAAGTCATAAAGATATGATCTTTTAAGCTTCTCTCAAACTTCTGCAAAAGTCTTAAGTCAAGTCAAAGAAAATTTATTCACTTAAATTGAAAAGACAAAAAGCAGTAAAACTTTTTAAAGAACGAGTTCTGATCTGAATTGATCAGAAGTCATATCCTTTTATACTCCCCCTGAAATTATGCATTTGAAATTTTATCATTGAAAAAGATATGCATTTAAAATTTCAGAAAAGTATGTACTCCCCCTTGATGGTTGATTTCCTCATTTGAGTATCGGAGTACAATCTTCACGTTCAGCACGGAGTAAGGTCTTTTGATCTTTGAAGTACGAGTCCTAAACTGTTGTGTTTAGAAGTCAATCTTTGATGAAGTACGGGTTCTAAGTTGATTTACTTAGAAGCCATTTTATGACATTGAAGACCGGGTTTTGAACTGCTGTGTTCAAAACCCATTGTTCTTTGATGTCCGGGTCTTGAACTGTATTATTCAAGAGCCTTTGTTCTCTCTGAAGTGCGGGTCTTGAACTGTGTTATTCAAGAACCTTTCTTCTTTGAAGTTCGGGTTTTGAACTGCTTTGTTCAAAAACCATTCTTCTTGACATTTTAAGTCCGGGTTCTAATCTGTCGTAATCAGAAGCCTTTGTCTTTGCTAAACATTGGGTGCCTGCAACACAGATTTAGATTTTGGTACCCACTTGAATTTGGGTCCTGCTGTGTTAGCACAAGGTTTTGATTTTCGTACCCATTGCAAATTGGGTACTCTTTTCTTTTGAAATAGATATGAAGTAGGATAATGATAAGAATGCACATGAGATGATTCAAACCGCATAGCAGAATCTTGACTGAAATTAGAAGCATGTTTATCATAAAAGGAAGACTGTCTAGCAGTTTTAGATAACAGGAATAGTTGCTTAAAAGAGTATTTCAGTTTAGGAGCAACATTCATATTCAAAGTATCTGAACTAGACATATTCTTATTACAATAAACAGAATCAAAAGATTTAAAAGTCTTGTCAAGCTTCCGTTTGGGTTGCCATTTCTTGGTCATATCTGAAAAAGTTGAAACCTTTGAGTTAGACATTAGAGAAACAACTGAATGCATTTTCTTTGGGTTACCAGTATTGATCGGCTTCTGTGAATGCTTCTTGCCTTTAGCATTTTTAGCTTTCACAGAGACTGAGTTATCAACTCGCGTTGATTTTGCACTGTTAACAGACTTACTGGTTGATCCAACAGGTTTCTTAAGAAAGGATGAATGGTTTGGAAGTTTTGCACTAAAGTCAAATTGTTCAAGACAATCATCTAAACCACCGTTAGAGTTCAGAAAATCAAACCCTTGATTTGATGAACTAACCACATTCTCAGAGTTTGAAGCCTTAGAAAGAACAGAATTTGTAAACACAATTGTAAAAACATTCTGTTTAATGTTTATCAAAAGTCTTTCATCTGACAAGGAATTCTCGAGTTCATAAATTTTACTTTCTAAAACGAGAGGAGGGACATATAGTTTACCTTGAGTAGGTTTCGCCTCCATTTCCTTTTCAGAATAACTTAGAAAGAAGTCATTTGAAAGAGTTTTCTTCTTTTCAGGTTTCTTATCATAGCTATTATTCAGCTTCGCATAATAAAATGGAAGATGAACTTTAGATGATATTAAACGTTTTTCTGTTTCTTTGGCTTCATCCTCTTCAGATAGTTTAGTCCAACAAACTTTAAGTTCAGGGATTCTTCTAGCTAACTTCATAGAAAGAATATCATAAAGTACAGGCACTTCAGACATTCCCTTTTGAAGATAGTGAGGATTCTTATAACCGATTCCCCATCTTTCTTTGTTCTCTATTGGTTTGTTAAGATGAATGGTTTGCTCAGTTTGACCTATTGAGTACAACTTCTTTTCCAAAGCATCCATTTTTGCAATTAAAGATTTGTTTTCTTCGATAGACGAAGAATGCATTTGTGTAACCTCGTATAAGTCAATCTCACGTTTTAGCAGTTTAGACTTGAGTTCAGAATTCTCACTAAGAATTATTGTCTTCTCCGTTGCGTTGGTGTCATTGTTTTTATGTAAAACCTCAACCAGTACTTTCTTCTCAGCAATTTCATTGCTAAGTTTCTGTATTGATTGGTTTTTGTCAGTAATGACACCCTTTTCACGCTTTAGGTTCGACTCTAACTTTTTGAGTTTATCATTCATGGCATGCAATTGATTTATGAATTCAGCATACGATAAGTTGCATACCTCTTCTTCATTCTCTGAATCAGCTTCATCATCTGATTCATGCTTTCCCATCAAGCACAGGTTGACAACTTCATCTTTCTCTTCATCTTCTTCATCATCATCAGAATGATCGAGCCAGAAAACGTCTTCAGCCATCAATGCCTTCCCAGCCTCTTGTTGCTTTGCAAGCAACATCTTGTTCTTGTAGTAGTCCGAGTTCTTGACTTTTGGCTTTCGGCAATCTCTGGCATAATGACCGGTTTTGCCACAGTTGTAGCACGTTATAGGTTATGTCTAACCTGATCCTTCTGCTTGAAACCTTCTCTCTTCAGGTTTCCTTTCCTCTGATCTCTTTCCTTCAGCAAGATCTCTTCTATTTTCTGGTTTCCTCTCCTCCATTCTCCTTCCTTCAAACCTTCTTCCTTCAAATCTACTTCCTTCGACCCTTTCTCTATGAGCGTAGTTGTTTGGACCAGACGAATACCTCTGACTGTTTGAGCTTGGCTTTGTGTAGAATTTCTTCTGGAAAGCCTTAGTCAACAAAAGCAATGCTTGCTTTAGTTGTTCACATTCATCTTCGTCAGAGTTTGCTTCAGCTTTATCTTCATCTGATTCATACACAGTCGCTTTGTTCTTCTTCTTCTTGACAACAAGAGCAACTGTGTCTTCAACCTTCTTTCCTTTCTGCCTATTCTCTTCTAGAATTTCATCCACTTCTTCTTCATTTTGTTTGAGGGTCTCATACACCTCATGAAGTGGAATCTCATTCAGATCTTTAATCTGCTTCATCTGCCTCGCAAATCTCTTCCATTCTGGCTGTAGAACGCTTAGAAATTTGACGTTTAGCTCAATTTGAGATTTGTGGACCTTGTTCTTACTTAGCTCATTCAGCAAGGTCCCAAACCTGTCATGTACTTCTTCTAAGGTTTCTCCGGCTCTGCCTCTAAATTCTTCATAGTTATTTAGGCAGTTGGAGATTTTCAGTTGATTTCCCACCTTAGAACCCAGCATCATCTTCTCCAGCTGATCCCACATTTCCTTAGCTGAGGCCTTGTAGCTGTCAATCTTTATGTAGATTTCATTGGGGATTCCTTGAAGAATGTATGACATAGCTAGCTTATCACCTTTAGCTCTGTTTAGGTTGTCACCGTCAAGCTCATGGTGCTTCAGTTCAACTTGTGTTGGCACTGTTCCAACCAGACGAGTTGTCTTTATTGGTTGCATATTTCCTTCTGCAAATGACTGTCTGATGAACTCACAAAGCTCATGTCTGTCTATGAAGTTTAGAAACCGATCCTTCCACTGTTCATATTCACCTTTAAATAGAACTGGTTGTTTGGAATCAGTTCCAATGGCAAGAGCTTCTCTGGAAGTCATAATTGAACAAGATTTAAGATGCGAGAGGCTTTGAGATGCGTGAGGCTTGAGATGCGAGAGGCTTTGAGATATGAGAGAATTTTAAAATTCAAATGTTTGCGCGAGATGTTGATTGCGCAAATTGAAATTCGACCAATAAGACGTAAGAAATGATGCTTGACCGGTATAATTCTTTGACCGATAAAAAGATTGGAATTCTTTTTCTGTTTCGATAAAAGATTTTTCAATTTAGAACCGGTATTATAAAATGGAGGAATTGATTGTGAGTGGACCGAAA
Source organism: Arctium lappa (assembly GCA_023525745.1). NCBI lineage: Eukaryota > Viridiplantae > Streptophyta > Magnoliopsida > Asterales > Asteraceae > Arctium > Arctium lappa. The sequence continues at coordinate 66,090,661 of CM042059.1, read as the reverse complement.
TTCTAATTTCCTTTGACCGAAATTCTAATTGATGAGATAAAATTGTTTTGCATGAAAAATTGTTTTACAAGTCAAAGGATGGTAGTTTGTAAAAGTAGTGTGAGAGTTTAACCGGAATTATGCAATTTGAGAGGACCGAAATGTGATGTTGTAAAAGTGAGATTGCCACTTATGAGTGTGATACCAATATTGTGCATGTGAATTCAATTAGGATGAGGGTGATGATGGACACGTGTGGTTTGCATGGAAATTATCATATACAAAATTCAAAGTGTGAGTGGGTGTAGGTGGTTTATGAAGGTGTGTTTGACCGGAGGTTAGTGAGAGAGAGAGGTAAGATCGGATTTCTTGAGAGATGAGAGTGTTTGAAAGTGTGAGAGTAGTGATTTGTGGGTTTGATTGCCACGTGAACTTGTTAGAAGTTTGAGAGTGTTTTGCATGTGAGTGAGTTGTGTGATAGATTTAGTGAGTGTAAATTATGTGAGAGTGTGAAGATTTGACCGGAGTGGGTGTGAAGATCACGTGAGTGGAAGACCGGAAGTGAAGACCGATAGAAACCAAAGACCGGATGAGGTTTTGACCGTAGCTTCTAAGACCGGGAGAGAGAGAGGTGTGAGATTCGATCGGAGAAACAAACAATTCGACCGGATTTGTTTTGGGTTTCGACCGGAAGAGATGTTTGACCGGGGAAGTGTAGTGGAAAAATTTTATTCGACCGGGGAAGTGAGTTGGAAAAGTTATATTCGACCGGGGATGTGAGTTTTCCTTTGACCGGATAACAAAAAAAAATATTCGACCGGATATAAAAAATTATTCGACCGGTACAAAGTTTGTGAGATTCGACCGGGGAAGTGAGGGTCCGGTCGAATGCTTAAGACCGATAGAATGTAAAAACTAAGGTTCGACCGGTACGCTTAAGACCGATACGTCGTCTTCTCCGATTAAATCGACTGTAACTCTAAAATTAACCAAGCTAGAGGTCGATTTACCACACCAAATTTTGACACAACGATCTCCTTACCAATTAGAACAAGACACAACCTTTTGATTTCGAAAATAACCGTAAAATCAAGTTTTGATTTATAACACAGTGTTCTTCAAAAATGAAGAACACATAGATGAAAATTTTGATTTTGATCCTGGTAGAGGCTCTGATACCAATTGTGAGTCTGTGATCGTTACCAGATAATCAAAAGAACAAACAATAGATAATAAACCAACCTGTTTGGATTACAAACGCTGATTACACGGTTGATTACTTTGAGTTTTTGCTCTGTTTGTTTTTCTCTCTTTACACCTTCACTATGTGTGTTGTGTGTGTTCTGTTTGTGATCTGATGAACTGATCGATATTGAGAGATAATATATCTAATCTAATATTAAACATAATATCTAGATATCTATAATATCTAGATATCTATAATATCTAGATATTATAATTAAACTAATATAATAACAAATAATATCTAAAACATAATATTTAAATAATAAAACAACTTTGACTTTATTACAGAATAGACCCTAGACTATTGTTGAGAGCGATTTTCAGCATTAACTTCAGATTGCGATCTTCGTTTTGTATGATCTTGAATCCAATGAGACTGTGTCCTAACAGAGAGGAATAGTTATAAAGAACAAAGCAAGATTGGTGGCACAAGGGTATACACAAGAAGAAGGAATAGACTATGAAGAAGTATTTGCACCAGTGGCTAGGATAGAAGCAATCAGATTATTCCTGGCCTATGCTTCTTATATGAGATTCAAAGTCTACCAAATGGATGTAAAAAAAGCATTTTAATATGGCTTAATTGAAGAAGAAGTATATGTCTGTCAACCACCAGGGTTTGAAAACCCAAGCTATCCAGACAGAGTATACAAACTGAAGAAAGCACTTTATGGACCGCATCAAGCACCAAGAGCATGGTATGACACTCTGTCATCCTATCTCTTGGAAAATGGCTTTGAAAGAGGAGTCATTGATAAGACTCTGTTCATCAAGAGAAAGAAGAAGGACATCTTGCTGGTCCAAATCTATGTGGATGATATTATCTTTGGATCCACAAGAAACACTATGTGCAAGGAGTTTGAGGAACTAATGCATCAAAGGTTCAAAATGAGTTCCATGGGGGAACTTACTTTCTTCCTTGGACTGCAAGTTCAACAGAAGTCAGATGGTATTTTTATCTGTCAGTCCAAGTATGTGCAGGACATTCTAACCAAGTTTGGTTTCTCAGATTCAAAGCCTGCCAGCACACCTATGGAGACACACAAGCAGATAACAGCAAATCTTGAGGGGGAGGATATGGATGTTCATCATTATAGATCCATGATTGGCTCTCTGATGTATCTTACAGCCTCTAGGCTAGATATAATGTTTCCAGTCTGTGTGTGTGCAAGATTTCAAGTTAGACCAAAGCAATCACACTATGAAGCTGTTAAGAGGATATTCAGATATCTCAAAGGGCAACCTAGATTGGGACTTTGGTATCTTCATGACTCATCATTTGACTTACTTGCATACTCAGACAGTGATTTAGGTGGAGAAAATTTGGATAGAAAATCTACTTCTGGAGGATGCCAGTTTTTTGGTGCAAGACTAGTTTCATGGCAGTGCAAGAAACAAACCATAGTGTCCACATCTACAACAGAAGCAGAGTACATAGCAGTTGCAAGTTGCTATTCTCAAGTGTTATGGATTCAGAATCAAATGTTGGACTATGGGGTAACCTTTCTACACACTCCAATCTTTATTGATAATAGCAGTGCTATTAGCATTGTTAATAATCCTGTCAAGCACTCAAAGACAAAGCACATTGAGATCAAGTATCACTTTATAAGAGACTGCAATGAAAAGAAACTTATACAAGTTGTAAAAGTTCATATTGATAACCAGTTTGCTGACCTATTCACCAAAGCCTTTGATGTGGGTAGATTCACTTTCTTGGTAACAAGTGTGGGAATGATCAACTCTGAATAAGCCCCTTCTCAAAAAGTGGTTAAATACCTGTATATTGTTTATTCTTGGTGTTACTAATCTTCTTTTTCAGGAAATGTATAGCAGTACTCAGTTCATCACAAGCTTAAAAGTGTAAGTATGGTTAATACTTCCAGTACAGCTTTAGTAATGCCAGTACAATTTTACTACTGCTCCCAGTTAATACTGCTAGTGGTTAATATTGCTCTCAGTTAATACTGCTAGTTATTTAATACTGCTAGTGGTTAATACTGCTCTCAGTTAATACTGCTCTCAGTTAATACTGCTCTCAGTTAATACTGCTAGTTAGTTAATACTGCTTTCACTAATTTTTAAGGTTAATACTGCTTTTAATCCACAACCTATAAATACCCTTTGCCCGCCTAAAAAGTTCATAACGACTCTTTGCATACTGTTCACTTGCGCTCTAACCTTTTTCTCTGAAGTACCAAGTTTTCAGGCAAGAATATTCAAGTTCAATGGCATCCATGGCATTCATCGATAAGCACAATGAGATCGCGATGCTCCAAAAGCCAAAACAAGCTGAAGGGTTTTACCAGATCGTCGACTTTCTGAGGACAAGTCATATTGCTCATGCTCTCACCGTGTCCCCTACCATCTACATAGAGCATCAGAGGCAATTCTGGGCCAATGCCACTACTAGCACTAAAAATGGAGTGTCGTGCATCAAAACAAGGGTGTGTGACAAACCCTTGACAGTTACTGAGGAGACTATTAGCATCTGTCTACGTCTAGACGATGCTTCAGGTATTTCTTCTATCCCAAATGAGGATTTGTTTTCAAACCTCACCAGAATGGGGTATGAAGGCCAATTGGGGATTTTCAAGTTTTTCAAAGCTCAGTTTTCACCCCAATGGAGGTTCTTTGTTCATACCTTGATGCATTGTATTTCTAAGAAAACAACTGGCTGAAGCCAATTTAGCAGTCCAATTGCCTATGCATTGGTATGTTTATCCACTGCTAGAAAATACAACTTTTCTCAAATGATCTTCAATGATCTTGTCTCAAATCTGGACAACAAGAAGAGTTTCTTCATGTATCCCAGGTTTGTTCAGGCAGTTATTACTAATGAATTGACGGACATACCTCATTTTGATGGGGTATATGTACCTAAACCCCCTAAAGGCAAGGTTTTCTCAAACATGAGAAGATCTGCTAGGGACTCGGAAGGAGTTGACACCCCATTGTTCTCAACAATGATGGTGGTGTCCCAATCACAAGAAGGTATGGCAGCAGGGTCAAGGCCCTCATTAGACAATCCCACTGCTAGCCAATCCCAACCTTCCCACTCTATATCTATCCCACAGTCCCTACTTCATAAGCCCACTTCTCCTATTACCCAAACTTACAAAAGGAAACAGGTAAAGAAGGCTCCTTCCCTTCTTGTACCTTCACCCACTAAGCCTTTAAGCCCTCTAAGGGAGAATTCTCCTTTAGAGAATATCCAAAGGGAAACCAATAGGGTGTCTCCCAACCCTCAGGAGGTGCTCTCTAAGGAGATGGAAGAGCATATGGGGGAGAAGGCTGCCACTACTTCTGCTAGCACGGAGAAGGACAGTGGTAACATCTCTAAGACCTTCCCCATGTCAACTTTGGGTGAGCAATCATCCAAAGGTCCCAGGTGCCAAGAAACCACGGGGGTGGATAGTGCATCTGCTAGGCAGAAGACTTCCACTACAAAAAGATCCAATGATCCTTCAAAAGAGGGTAATACTTCTGGAGAAGGTGAGAACAGATATAACTATCAAGAATTGATGGATGCAATGGGAAACATCAATATGGATGTGATCAAACAAGGACAAGAGATTGAAGAGCTTAAAGTCATAGTTCTGTCACAACAAGAACAAATCCTCAAATTGAAGCAAAGGGTAAGGAAATTGATTCTCTAAAAGAAGAAGAAGCAATTTGTACTCAGAAGGAGGAAACCAGTGACTGATGCTCCCAAAAAGGAGGAGTCAGAAGCTGATGACAATGAGCAAGAGAATGCAAAGTTTGAGGGGGAGCAAGTAACTGCAGAACATGTTGCACAAGAAGTAGAAACACAAGTTGCTGCAGTAAAAGAGCAAGCAGCAGAAACCATTACTACTGCTGATACAAGCAAAGCAGCAGAAATGGTTAATACTGCTGAACCAATGAAAGCAGCAGAAACAGTGAATGAAGTGCTCACAGATCTTGAAATAGCAAAAACTTTAATCAAAGCAAAGCATGATACTCCCAAGGTCATCTCAAAGGCCAAAGGAGTTGCCATCAAAGAAAGAGGTGATGCTTCAAATATTTCAAGTAAAAAGAAGGTGATAAGCAAAGAAAAGGGTAAGGCAAAGCTAGTTGAACCTGATCAACCAATGAAAAAGCAGAAGTTGATTGATTCAGATGAAGCTCTAGCTAGGAAGATTCAGCAACTTGAAGAAGCAGAAGCTATGCAAGTGCAAAAGGATAGAGAAATAGCTAAAGCAATGGCTGCAGAGTTAAACAAAGCCTATCAACAAAGCTTAGCAACAAAACAAGCCAAGCAGAAAGCCACATCTTTGAAGAAGCCTACCAAGATCAAAATGGCTGCAAGGAAAAGACAACCTTCAAAGACATACCTGGGTGCTCAAGAGAGAAAGAAAATGATTACTTTCCTCAAGGGTGCAGTAGGTGTCAAGGTGGAGATGTTCTCAAATATGTCTTTTGAGAAACTCAAGAAGATGTATGATGCTGAGATGATCAAGCTCCAAGGGGATGATATTGCAAGGGTTGAAATGGAGAAAAGAATGAAGGAGATCAATGATTTCTTACAAAAACCATTCCCTGATGAGCAAGAAACTCCAGAGAAGGAAGCAACAATTGGTGAAAGTCTAAGGACTTTAAAGAGAACTAAGATGATTGCAAGGAGAAAATCCACAAAGAAGCCTAGAATAGCAGAAGAAGAGGCTGAAAAGGTTGCTGAAGAAGAAGAGGCACCTGAGTCATCTACAATGAAAGAACCTGCAAGTACTGAGGATGTCAAGATGTACATGGTAGTGATGGACAAAGTGCCTGAACCAATTTCAGCAGAACCTGTAGGAGTTAAACCTCCTTAAGTCATTCACTGGGATGTCTTGGAGGTAGATGGCAAGGAATATATCAGACTGAAGAGAAAAGATGAGAAATATGAAGTTTACAGCACTTGGAACAAGATTGTTAGAACCTGCTCAAGGTCTGATATTGAAGAAATGTTTGAGATAGGGATGAAGTTATATGCAGATCAATTGAAAGTTCCAGTGATTTCACTTACAAAGCTAATCATGGAGTATCTGTGTATGATGTTCAAACCTGATAAAGTGGAGGAGATAATAAGGAATGTCTTTCAAACAGTGAATAATTGGACTCTATATGAAACTAGTGGAGTATATGCAGTGACTTTGGATTTGAATCACACTGAGTACTTCCTAGTGGATAGAGTATACAACCATAGAAGATTGAAGCTTCATGCCATGCTGAAGAAGAAGCTAGGATGTATTCCAGATTCAGAAATGGCTAAATATTTGATCCAAAGAACAATTAATCAGAGTTTGGGGTTGGATGCAAATACTGTAATTTAGGCCATGATGAAGTTTTGGGAGCATCTTGAAGAAAGATCTGAAGAACTTGACTTCTCTTCCTAAAAGTCAAGTTTGGGGGAGATTGTTGAGAACTGAAGAAAAGCTTAAGTGTTTAATGCTGCTAGTACAGAATTACTATTGCCAGAGGAATTCAAAGATAATGCTGCTAGGTATTAATACTTCTAGTAGAATTAATATTGCTTGAACAAAGTTAGTACTGCTTAGGTAGTTAGTACTGCTAGAGGTTAGTGCTGCTTAGTAGTTAATGCTGCAAAGATTCAGTTAATACTTCCAAGATGATTAATGCTGCTTCTGAGATAAACTGAAGATAATGTTGAAGAGATCGCGCGTTTGAAGATAAACATGGAAAGCTGAAGATAATTATGAAGATTATTCTGAAGATCTTTTTATGTTTAGTAGTTATCTTTTATTCAGTATATGTATAGAATTGATAGAATAGTTTAACATAGAAGATTATTCATTCTAAGTTTTTGTTCTAGAGAAAATCAACCTCAAGGCATAGTTCCTAATTCTAGAGAAGTAGAATTCGTCTTGAAAGAGCTTGTTCTTCAAGATTGAGGTTGTGTGTGTAATCTTGTAACTTCAATCATTCAATACAAGTTTACAAGTTGTTCATCAAATTTATACTGTTTGTTTACTGTTACATTGAATATCAAAGTATTATTCCACAAACTTCTTTGATATTGTTTCAGAGTATTTATTCTTGTTAAGAATTCGATCCAAACATAGTCCATTTGGTTTGTTAAAAATTGCGACTTTCGTTCGTTTGCAAGTTTTCTGATTTGAAACCATTCTAGATTAGTTAAAATACCGTCTAAGGGGTCAATGCTTCTAACTGGTAATTAGGTTATTTATCACGAGTTTAAACATTTATAGCCAAGTAAGCGTGAGATTGTATATAATAATGCCTAAGCTTGCAAAATAGTCACGAGCTAGCTTTCTACATGGATATGCTTTCAACAATGTATTATGTAATACGTTGTTGAGTAAACATAAGTGCTAATACTTATGGCAAGCTCTTGACTTTTTTGTTTCTACGAATCGTTTTGAAGCCTTGGGAGTTCTTCCAAATGTATTATGCAAATGAGGTTAGGTTGTTTCGGATCCACATAAGAACTTGGTTAATGTAATCTAACTGTAGGTTATGATGTCCATATGTTGTTTAAGCCCAATACAAGCTGGGAGCAAGAGTTGGGCAACCGTAAAAAGCATTGTGGTTTTCATAAGTAACCCTTCAATGTGCAATGCTTTTAACCTTGATGAAGCCTTTGGGCATGTAAATCCATTAATCCAGGTTTTGAAAGGAAAAAAAAAGTTTTAGTGCTTTGGAACACTGACCTTTACATGATACACCATTTTAGAAAAATAATGTTAATAATTGCATATTATTTTTAAAACGGTTATTGTGCAAATGCCAATATCATGATGATAATAGGTGCACTTAATCGATCTTATATGCATATTGTTTATGCCAAAAATCTCCTAAGGAAAATTTAAGGTAAACGTGGAGCTTAATCCAACCAAAGAAAGTAGCTTTAATAATCGTACGACAATAATAAAAATAAGGAAAATGAGACGAGAGATTTGGTGACGCGGAAAACCCCTAAAATGGGTAAAAACCGCGGACGAGTGTGAGTCGTCGTGCACTATGGACGTCAATCAGGGACGTCGTCCTTGAGAACAAGTGTTACAAATGTAATATAATGTAAAACAATACAATAAAGTAAAGTCGGTCGTGCGTCGTGTATAATTAGACTTCGGTCGTGCGTCGTACGACAAACAGCGGAAGGCTTTATGAACTTCAAGAGAGATTGAGCAAGCTTGAGAGTATAATTTTTGAGCTTCTAAGGTCTGAGAATCAGATGTCCGAATGTGGAGTTCAATCTTCATATTTATACTCCAATTGTCCATTAACAAGTCTTGAATGCATATCTTCAATAAAATAGCCGTTTTAACATTGAGATAGCGTCTGTTACGTCTATTGCTATTGATGATGACTTCCGTTATAATCTTTAGTCATGAATGTCTTTGAATCCTGCATTAAACATGATATAAAATATGTTGTAGTTTTAGTAACTGAAATCATGTCGTACGACTAATTTCGTTGGATGAATATCTATTCAAGGTCGCCTTAAGGGAAGGGCGTCAATTGTCTCTAGTCGTACGACAATAGTCTATTGGAATTTTTACCTAAACAGTTTGCCCCCAAATTTAAAATTCAAGCAACAACTTTTTGAAATTTAAATTTAAAATCATGACACGTGTTATAAAAGAAACGCAGGTAGTTCGAATAGAACCAAATCGGTTCGTTTCCAACTAGATATTGACGTCACTTACAACGGAATGCACAATTTGACAGCTAATGAAGGATAGATGTCACACTCTCGTTAAGTGCACTCAAGGGTTTTGCCTGACATGAACGACACGTGTCGATTGGCGATTTGATTTCCTGACGATTCAGTTTCCAAATTAAGTATAAATAAAGATTACCCTTAATCTTTTTTTTTACGCTTACCTTTTTTAAAGAACACATACCCTCGGCGAGATTCACTTTCCGAGCGACCAGAATCCTTTCCATTCCAAATTCAAGGTTTAGAACACTATTTAAGGTACGGTTTTTTGTTCTTCCCTCTGTATCGATTTATGCATAAGAAATCCATAGCTAGAAAAACTAGAAAAGCTTGGGATATTCTTAGCTACTGGCGTGCGGCTTTAAATATCCCAGACTTCCAAATGTCGAGTGAGCCCGTGAGTTTGTATAGTGAGGAAGAACATATAGATCACTTTAAGAGTTTGGCTAAGTTTCCAGATGAAATAAATCTGGTGTCACCGGAGGATTTAAAGCCGAACGAAGTTCCGATGGGATATTGCGTTTTATATGAATATCCTTTTAAGATAGGTTTCTCTTGGCCATTTAGCCCTTTGGTCAGGGCATTCTTAGATGCTTTTGACTTGACGCCTGGACAATTAATGCCTCAATTCTGGCGGATTGTCCAGGTGATCGATCGACTTACAGCTGAATGGGAGGTACCGTTCAATGTGAATGACCTCTTGACAGCCTATAGTGTACGACCGGATAATTATCACCGGTATAGTCTGTTTCCTCGTTCGAAGGGGGACAATGTACTGATACTTAACACCGCGGTGAACGATCGTGGGTGGAAACGTCAGTATGTTTTCCTCCAGGTGGCATCTGTAAGTGATGAAGACAGCCAATGGTTGTCGTCAGGTTGGAACAAATCAGGTAGGTTTATTGTTTTTGTCGTGCGTTTTTTCTGACGTCTTTCTTTGTTTAACAGTGATCGATTTCAACAGCGTAAAGCCAAGGAGAGATTCTCTCGACAAGGTTTCAGAGAATATTCAATAGAAGTATTATTGATCGCTCGTTTTCCCCTCGATCGAACGACAAAGAGACGAAGCCGTTTTTGTAGCTGAAGTGACGCCTGTCGAGGGTTCTCCTAGAGAAGGAGATGTAACACCTCAAAAATCAGAGTAAATTAAAACCTGGAAATCTGACAATATGACGTAAGCAATTCCATTAACTTCCCATAATGGGATCAGTCCTTAAGACTATACAATTCTATACAAGGAATTTCATCAAAAGAATGGGACTTAACAATGCCCAGCAAAATACTTAAAACATCTCCAACAACCCCGAGACTCAAAACTCGTCTCTCCAAAACCCCCGGCACCCACCGCTAATGGAAACCTGTTATACACATCATTTGAGAAAAAGTGTCAGACTATAAAGCCTAGTGAGAACATACAGTTTATAAAGCTCAAAAGATATAAACATCAGTATCATAAAGAAATCTTTTCATAACGGTTTAGTTCGTAAAGATAACATTTCGCCACAACCGGGCCTCTTCGGTCCAAAACTCTTAAACGGTGATAAAAGGACCATTTTACCAAGGAGAGTGGCGAAACACAAAGTTAGCCCAACAAACCGAGTTATGAGCTAAACACTTGGAGTCCTCAGCAATGAACCCAGAGTCCATGCTACGAAGTGAGATCGCGCTCCCAAGGGAAACCAATGTATACTCCTTCACTAGGATCACCATGAACCATGGCTAGTATCCGGCCTCACATAACCGTACCAAGTTGCCCCCGAGGAAACATGTGATCCATAGCTACAACTTGGGGAATATAACCTCCCAACTAAACAGTCTACTCCAAAACCTAGGGATCCACTAGTAATGGTACGGACTCGTCACAACAACATATGTGACCTACCATAAATAAATATATGGTAACAAGTACATTTTATAAACAAAATGCTACTTCCAGTTCAACTTCTGGTAAGAACGAATACCATTAAAATGAGTTCATAATCATCCTTTTCAAACGACCACATAATGTGCAAGTAAAACATCATTTTACTTCAATAAGGCGGAACCCGTCATTTTGGTCAAATCTGACCGGGAACCCCGAGATTCACCAAAAACTTCATTTATATCAAAATGATTAGAACATAAAATCATACCGTAGAAATACTTTATATTTCGCAAATAAGAGTTTTTACATGTATAAAGTTTGTAAAATGATAGTAGGAACTCACTGGTAGGTTTTTGGAATAAAACCTAGAAAACCAGATAACAATCACGGCGGAGAGGTGAAGCTTAAAACGCCGACCCCTTGCTAGAAACACCGAAAACTAGCAACCAAACGAGACCTCGAAGATCGAAAGATAAAGAGATAAAGAAATAGAGAGAGAAAAGATATTTTGGATTTATGTGATAAAGTGATTTGGGAAACTGAACCTCTTTAAGACGGTCAATGCAACTTCGCGGGTTATGCCGCGACTTCAACTCGCGGCATAACTCGCCCGTGTCCCAAATACCCTAATCATCCAGTGGGTTACGCGGGTTTTGCCGCGACCTCTAGTCGCGGTGTAACTCGCGTAGTTCTCAAAATCCAATATCCAACAGAGGGTTACGCGGGTTGTGCCGCGACCTTTAGTCGCGGTGTAACTCGCGTAATTCACTGTTCCTCCCCAAACTTCACAAAACCAAAAACTTCAACCAACCAAACACGGGGCTAACGACAAAAGCTTAACATAAGAATAACAAGATTACACAACGGAAATCCGGGGTGTTACAGGAGATAATATAGAAGAGAAGGAAAGGGAAGAAAAGAAAGAAGAAAAGAGAGAACAAATGACTGGTAAGTCGCTCGACAATACCTTTATCTTATACATCGTACGTTATTTTATTTTTAACTTGTTCTCTTTTTTTTTTTAGAAGACGCAACTATAAAGTCGGCCGCCGCTAAGCGAGCCGAGCAACTGGAGCTCGCTCGTCAGGGAAGAGAAAAAGCGAGGAAAAGATCTGCCCCCTCCACGGGGGTAGATCCGAGACGTGTCTGAGGCAAGCAGCCTCGGTATTCGCCCAAGAAGACGGGCGATGCCACTTTGTCGTCCCTTTCAGGGGCGACACCGGTGAAGGAAACCGCTGCTGGGGTCGAGTTGGAAGGCTCGACCAAGGCGACGAAGGACACCCCATCAACGAGGGTATCGGGTGTTGAGAAACCCTCTGTCGCACCTTCTTCTTCCTCTAAAGGTGAGGGGAAGAATAAGGAAAAAGTGGGAGAGATGATTTTCAAAGCCACTCTCCCGGCTGACTTTATGGCGAATGACGTTCTCGAAAGAGACGTCATTTTCCCCCACTTGGCAAAATTCCTTCTCCCGACTTTCTACGATCGGTACAAGGAATCTCGGGTTGAGGACACGGGAGCGCATGCCGCTGGTCTAACCTTCATGGTAAGTCTTATTTGTCTTTCTTCTTCGTTGCTCATTTCTCACTACTAACAATTAGTCATGTAGGCTTTCCAAGCTTGTTTGAGCTTCTATGCTAAAACAGAAGGTCTTAGGGCGTCTTTTCCTGGCGTCAAGAAAAGGGCCGACGAGGCTCTGGAAAAGGAAAAGGTCGCCCTGGAGGCGGTCGAAGCTGAAAAAATGAAGGTCGAGGGCCTTAGGACCGAACTCACTGATGTTCGAAGTCTACTAGAGATTTCGAATCGTTAAAAGGTCAAATTCAGGGACCAACTTCTTGAGTTAGAGGCTCTGTCGACCAAGTTGGAAGTCGAAAAGATTAAGGCTACTACAACTGCTGCTGCTTCTGCTGACGAGATTGCAATTATGAAGAAGAGGGTCGAAGATCTGGAGGGTGATGTGAGGGATTTAGAGATGGAGAATAAGCAAATCAAGGCTTTCTCTCGCTTCACGACCTGAGCTGCTTTAATGCGGCGTCACTTGAAGGGGAAGGATCCTATGGCGTCGGCCTCTGAAGAACTCCAGGCTTACCTCGACAATGTCGGGACTGATAAGGACTTGGACGAAGACGACGAATTGGAGGAAGGTGATGTCGTAGGTGAGGACTTTGAAAGGTCCGAGGAAACGGGGACTCAACTTCCCACGTTTTCCGAACCGTATAATGCCTTTCCACGGCGACACCTTAAGCATAACGCGGTCGCCCACTTGGAATTCCATCGGTCGCCTCTTCTTATCGGCATAGCTCTTCTGACGATCTTGAGCCGCTTTCATTCTTTCACGAATGCATTTGACCTTATCGGTAGTCTCTTGCACGATTTCAGGTCCGGCAAACTGCTTCTCTCCCTCTTCAAGCCAGCACACAGGAGTTCGACACTTTCGCCCATATAAAGCCTCAAAGGGTGCCATACCGATACTCGAGTGGTAGCTATTGTTGTAGGCAAACTCTACCAAAGGCAGGTGAGTGTCCTAGCTACCCCCGAAATCGATGACACAAGACCTCAACATGTCTTCCAAAGTTTGGATCGTTCGTTCGCTCTGCCCTTCGGTTTGCGGATGGTAAGCCGTACTCAACTTCACTCGAGTACCAAGCTCTTTCTGAAATCCATCCCAGAAGTTCGAAGTGAACCGACTGTCGCGATCTGACACGATCGACAATGGTATGCCGTGCCTCGAGACTACCTCATCGATATAAAGCTTCGCTAACTTATCCATTGGTAGAGTCTCGCACATAGCCAAGAAGTGAGCGCTCTTCGTCAATCTATCGACTATCACCCAAATGGTATCGTGACCTCGAAGAGTTTTAGGTAGCTTCGTCACGAAGTCCATGGTGATATTCTCCCACTTCCACTAGGGAATCTCTAAGGACTGGAGACTCCCATATGGTCGCTGATGCTCAGCTTTAACTTGCGAACACGTCACACAACGTTCAACGTAACATGCCACATCAAACTTCATTACCGGCCACCAATTGTGCAACTTCAAGTCCCTGTACATCTTTGTACTTCCCGGATGTATGGAATACTTGGACTTGTGTGCATCTTCTAGCAACAGTTCATGGTTACCCCCTATCTTGGGCACCCACACACGACCGCTGAACAGTTTCACTCCACGGCTATCTTCCGTCAAGAGTAAACGTTGTTTTGTCATGACTTATTCTTTGAGATTCTCTTCTAACAGTGCTTCCACCTGTGATGCCTTGATCTTCTCAACAAGGCTAGACACTAGCTCATTTCTTGAATGGGTAGCTCGAATGCTTCCGCTATAGTCCTTCCGACTTAGCGCATCGGCCACCACGTTCGCCTTACCTGGATGGTAAAGCAATTCACAGTCGTAATCCTTCAGCAACTCAAGCCACCTCCTTTGCCTCATATTCAGCTCTTTCTGATCAAAGACATACTTCAGGCTCTTGTGATCCGTGTAAAAAGTACATTTCGTGCCGTATAGGTAATGTCGCCAAAGCTTCAAAGCGAACACCACCGCTGCTAACTCCAGATCATGGGTTGGATAATTCTGCTCGTGTATTTTGAGCTGTCTCGAGGCATAGGCGATTACCTTACCTCGTTGCATCAACACACAACCCAATCCCATCTTTGAAGCGTCGCTGTAAACCACGAAATCTTCCGACCCTTCAGGTAACGTCAAGATCGGAGCTTCACACAACTTCTTTTGAAGGATCCGGAATGCCTTCTCTTGGGTTTCGGTCCATTCAAACATCACATTCTTCCGAGTCAGAACTGTCAAGGAAGAAGCGATCTTGGAAAAGTCTTGAATGAATCTCCGGTAGTATCCTGCCAGACCCAAGAAACTTCTGATCTCTGACGGACTCTTAGGAGGCTCCCAATTCATCATAGCTTCAATCTTGGAGGGATCTACTTTTACTCCGTCTCGAGTGACTACGTGCCCCAGAAATTGTACTTATTTAAGCCAAAAGTCGCACTTGGAAAACTTGGCGTACAATCTTTCTCTTCTCAACACTTCCAGAACCTCACGTAGATGTTGTTCGTATTCCAACTCGCTCTTGGAGTACACTAGTATGTCATCAATGAATACAATGACCGACTTGTCGAGGAAAGGTCGGCACACTCTATTCATCAAGTCCATAAACACTGCTGGTGCGGTCGTCAGGCTAAATGGCATTACAAGGAACTCGTAATGGTCGTAACGCGTTCTGAAAGCCGTCTTCGGAACATCTTCTTCTCTTACCTTCACTTGGTGATAACCTGATCGTAAGTCAATTTTGGAGAAACAACCCGTTCCTTGAAGTTGATCGAACAAGTCGTCTATTCTCGGAAGCGGATACCTGTTCTTCACTGTAGCTTTGTTCAACTCACGATAGTCAATGCACATTGTCGTTGTGCCATCCTTCTTCTTGACAAATAAGACCGGAGCTCCCCAAGGTGACGAACTCGGTCTTATGAATCCCTTCTCCAATAACTCTTGGAGTTGCGCTACCATCTCTTGCATATCCGATGGCGCTAAGCGATAAGGTGCTTTAGCGATCGGTGCAGCGCCAGGCACAAGATCGATCCGAAACTCTACCTGACGATCGGGTGGTAACCCGGGCAAGTAGTCCGGAAAGATATCTGGAAACTCACGCACGATCTTCACATCTTCCAGCTTTGATTTCTCTAACTTAGCATCGATCACATAGGCTAGGAAAGACGAACATCCCTTTATTAAACACTTGCGTGCTCTTGCCATTGTGATAATTGCCACTTCACCCTTCCTCTTTTCACCATAGATGACCACGACTTCTCCAGAGGAGTTAGGAAGTCGAATCAACTTCTTGGAACATACGATCTCGGCATGATTGTTTGACAACCAATCCATGCCAACCACAATATCGAAACCCCCGATTAACATCGGCAATAGATCGATTGAGAATTCTCTTCCCTCGATACTAAGAGTACACTGCTTCAGAACCTCATGGATCAGAACTTGACTACCATCAGCTATTTCTACCACTAATGCATCCTCATGACTAGTAGTGGGCATAGCAATTTTCTGACGGAACAATTCAGATACGAAAGAGAAACTAGCACCCGTATCGAACAAAATACGAGCAGGTACAGAGTTTATAAGAAAAGTACCCGATACCACATCAGCGGATGCTCTAGCCTCTTCGACCGTCATCTGAAATGCTCGACCCGGAACCTTCGGAGGGTTCTCCTTCCTTGTTGGCGTGTTACTCGACACAAGCTTCGGGAAATCTCTCCTCGCGTGCCCCGGTGCCTTGCACTCAAAACAGATGATCCCCCTGACCGGGCAATCTCTGACAGTATGACCAGGCTTCCCACACTTATAGCAAGTTAGAGAATTGCTGTAACAGTTACCGTGATGCTTGGTCCGACACTTCGGACACCACTTCGCTTCCTGATAACTGTTGTAGTTGCGGTTTCCGACAAAAGGTCGGGTCCGCTTGGGAGGTACTGAACTGCTCTCCCACTTTCTCTTATCAGACACTATCACCGAATTCTCAAATTTGCCCTTCGCGAACATCTCTTCCATGTACTGAGCTTCCTCGACCATCTCTCGGAGGTTGGAAGCTTTGGAATTATGGACCATAGCTTGCATGTCCGCAGGTAGGCCATTCAGATAGGACTTCATCTTATCTTTCTCTGTTGGGGCAGCGTGCCCCCCCAGACCAAGCTTCTCCATAAACTGACGGGTGTACTCCCTCACCGTCAGGCTTCCCTTCACCAAGGACAGGAACTCTTTCTCAATTCGGTCCATTGTTCTCTCATTGCAAAATTCTTCCAGCAGCTTCTTCTTGAACTCGGCCCAAGACAACTGGGCCAACACCTCAGGAGATAGAGTGGATTGGATGATATTCCACCAGATGAGTGTAGTGTCCCTCAGCAATTGGGTACCGAACCGCACCCTCTGATCATCACCACATTCGGAAGAGCCAAAAGCTTGCTCAACCGCTCGGATCCACTTCACACACAAGATTGGGTCGTCAGAACCAGAGAACTCTGGCGGTCCGCAACCCAAAAAGGATTTGTAGGAACAACTCTTCCTACCTCCCGGAGCACCAACAATCCTGTTCTCCTCAGCCCTGACCCCTGTACCAACGCCTCCAGAACCTGCTACGATATTTTCCACAACCGTCTCACTTTTACGATTGTTCACATCACGGTCCTCAATCACTTTTAGCAGAAACTCTTGCTGCTTTGCCATCTCTTCCCTCATTGCCAACATCATGTTGAACATCATCTCAGAAGGGGAACTAGCATCCCTGATGACAGGGTGGGACGAAGACAGGTCTACTCGCGGAATGACCTCTGGCCCCCCACCTAGTACCTGCTGAACTGGCGGACGCACAACAACCTCAACTCCTTCCGGCCGATCAGCTGTGGAGGTTGTCGCTTCCAGTCCGTCAACACGAGTACGCGGTCTACCACGCGTATTCACCATGCTGAACAACTTCACAGAACAAGGAAAGAGATAAGAGAGAGATTGAACAAATACAAAGGAAACGTACTACCACATTACCAATTGTCATATTAACAGTAATTCAAGCACTCTTACGTATAGTATCCTCATAATAACATTAGCTAAGTGAAATTATGAACATACAACACATAACGGTTCTTGTCACCACTACTACAACGCCTGATAAACGTACTTTCCGTCAACTCTAAGACTAACCCATCTTAAGAGTTCTACCCAATTCTCGCGGATCAATTCTTAGCATACGCAGTCTAAGTCTAGACATCTTACATTCATGCCTAGTTCGCTTAAACTAGAGCTCTGATACCAACTTGTAACACCTAAAAAATCAGAGTAAATTAAAACCTGGAAATCTGACAATATGACGTAAGCAATTCCATTAACTTCCCATAATGGGATCAGTCCTTAAGACTATACAATTCTATACAAGGAATTTCATCAAAAGAATGGAACTTAACAATGCCCAGCAAAATACTTAAAACATCTCCAAAAACCCCGAGACTCAAAACTCGTCTCTCCAAAAACCCCGGCACCCACCGCTAATGGAAACCTGTTATACACATCATTTGAGAAAAAGTGTCAGACTATAAAGCCTGGTGAGAACATACAGTTTATAAAGCTCAAAAGATATAAACATCAGTATCATAAAGAAATCTTTTCATAACGGTTTAGTTCGTAAAGATAACATTTCGCCACAACCGGGCCTCTTCGGTCCAAAACTCTTAAACGGTGATAAAAGGACCATTTTACCAAGGAGAGTGGCGCAAAAAAAAAGTTAGGCCAACAAACCGAGTTATGAGCTAAACACTTGGAGTCCTCAGCAATGAACCCAGAGTCCGTGCTACGAAGTGAGATCGCGCTCCCAAGGGAAACCAATGTATACTCCTTCACTAGGATCACCATGAACCATGGCTAGTATCCGGCCTCACATAACCGTACCAAGTTTCCCCCGAGGAAACATGTGATCCATAGCTACAACTTGGGGAATATAACCTCCCAACTAAACAGTCTACTCCAAAACCTAGGGATCCACTAGTAATGGTACGGACTCGTCACAACAACATATGTGACCTACCATAAATAAATATATTGTAACAAGTACATTTTATAAACAAAATGCTACTTCTAGTTCAACTTATGGTAAGAACGAATACCATTAAAATGAGTTCATAATCATCCTTTTCAAACGACCACATAATCTGCAAGTAAAACATCATTTTACTTCAATAAGGCGGAACCCGTCATTTTGGTCAAATCTGACCGGGAACCCCGAGATTCACCAAAAACTTCATTTATATCAAAATGATTAGAACATAAAATCATACCGTAGAAATACTTTAGATTTTGCAAATAAGAGTTTTGATATGTATAAAGTTTGTAAAATGATAGTAGGAACTCACCGGTAGGTTTTTGGAATAAAACCTAGAAAACCAGATAACGATCACGGCGGAGAGGTGAAGCTTAAAACGCCGACCCCTTTCTAGAAACACCGAAAACTAGCAACCAAACGAGACCTCGAAGATCGAAAGATAAAGAGATAAAGAAGTAGAGAGAGAGAAAAGATATTTTGGATTTCTGTGATAAAGTGATTTGGGAAACTGAACCTCTTTAAGACGGTCAATGCAACTTCGCGGGTTATGTCGCGACTTCAACTCGCGGCATAACTCGCCCGTGTCCCAAATACCCTAATCATCCAGTGGGTTACGCGGGTTATGCCGCGACCTCTAGTCGCGGTGTAACTCGCGTAGTTCTCAAAATCCAATATCCAACAGAGGGTTACGCGGGTTGTGCCGCGACCTCTAGTCGCGGTGTAACTCGCGTAATTCACTGTTCCTCCCCAAACTTCATAAAACCAAAAACTTCAACCAACCAAACACGGGGCTAACGACAAAAGCTTAACATAAGAATAACAAGATTACACAACGGAAATCCGGGGTGTTACAGGAGATAGTATAGAAGAGAAGGAAAGGGAAGAAAAGAAAGAAGAAAAGAGAGAAGAAATGACTGGTAAGTCGCTCGACAGTACCTTTCTCTCATACATCGTACGTTATTTTATTTTTAACTTGTTCTTTTTTTAGAAGACGCAGCTATAAAGTCGGCCGCCGCTAAGCGAGCCGAGCAACTGGAGCTCACTCGTCAGGGAAGAGAAAAAGCGAGGAAAAGATCTGCCCCCTCCACGGGGGTAGATCCGAGACGTGTCCGAGGCAAGCAGCCTTGGTATTCGCCCAAGAAGACGGGCGATGCCACTTTGTCGTCCCTTTCAGGGGCGACACCGGTGAAGGAAACCGCTGCTGGGGTCGAGTTGGAAGGCTCGACCAAGGCGACGAAGGAAGCCCCATCAACGGGGGTATCGGGTGTTGAGAAACCCTCTGTCGCACCTTCTTCTTCCTCTAAAGTTGAGGGGAAGAATAAGGAAAAAGTGGGAGAGATGATTTTCAAAGCCACTCTCCCGGCTGACTTTATGGCGAATGACGTTCTCGAAAGAGACGTCATTTTCCCCCACTTGGCAAAATTCCTTCTCCCGACTTTCTACTATCGGTACAAGGAATCTCGGGTTGAGGACACGGGAGCGCATGCCGCTGGTCTAACCTTCATGGTAAGTCTTATTTGTCTTTCTTCTTCGTTGCTCATTTCTCACTACTAACAGTTAGTCATGTAGGCTTTCCAAGCTTGTTTGAGCTTTTTTGCTAAAACAGAAGGTCTTAGGGCGTCTTTTCCTGGCGTCAAGAAAAGGGCCGACGAGGCTCTGGAAAAGGAAAAGGTCGCCCTGGAGGCGGTCGAAGCTGAAAAAATGAAGGTCGAGGGCCTTAGGACCGAACTCACTGATGTTCGAAGTCTACTAGAGATTTCGAATCGTTAAAAGGTCAAATTCAGGGACCAACTTCTTGAGTTGGAGGCTTTGTCGACCAAGTTGGAAGTCGAAAAGATTAAGGCTACTACAACTGCTGCTGCTTCTGCTGACGAGATTGCAATTCTGAAGAAGAGGGTCGAAGATCTGGAGGGTGATGTGAGGGATTTAGAGATGGAGAATAAGCAAATCGAGGCTTTCTCTCGCTTCACGACCCGAGCTGCTTTAATGCGGCGTCACTTGAAGGGGAAGGATCCTATGGCGTCGGCCTCTGAAGAACTCCAGGCTTACCTCGACAATGTCGGGACTGATAAGGACTTGGACGAAGACGACGAATTGGAGGAAGGTGATGTCGTAGGAGAGGTGGCAGCAGAGGAGACCGTCGTTGTCCAGGAACAACCTGACGTTCCTCCTAGTTAGCTTCTTTTAAACCTTTCACTTGTAGGTCGGCTGTATGTGGTCGTCCTTTACATTTGTAATTTTGACATCCAATGAAAGAAGTCTTTTTTGTTTATCGATGCTTATTCTTTGTTTTTATCATTAATCGTACGTCGAATAATTTAAATAAATGGACAATTACATTATATCAAGCATTCAACCATACCATCACTTAAAAAGAAATCAACTAAAACTTTCGATCACCCTTAGGTAAATTATAGTAATGGTTCTGGATTCTAAGTATTGAACATCAAGTACAGAATTTAACCTTTGAAACCCATTAAGATCGAACATATACGTGTGATCGCATGAGTTTTACTCGACATAAAGATTTCAAATAAGTCGTGCGTCCCTGCGAAAAACAACATTAGTGGGGTGGTCGTTGGTTTGACCAACGACCCTCCGATGCTTAAGTCAGTAATCGTTCCCAAGAAATAATCGAAGAAATTAATTTCAAAGAATTAAAAGTAATACCTCTTTAGAAGAACTGCATTCCAGCTTCGTGTGATATCTCGACCATCGAGGGTTTGGAGTTTATAAGCTCCTTTACCCATGACACTAGAGATTTGATAAGGACCTTCCCACTTAGTGGAAAGTTTACCTGCATTAGGCTCTTGAGTGTTTTGAAACACTCGTCGTAGGACGTAGTCGCCTTCTTGAAAAACTTTAAACTGGACATTTTTGTTGAAACGTCTCTCGACCGTTTGTTTTTGTGACGCCATGCGAATGTGAGCAGCTTCTCGAAGTTCCTCTAAGGCATCGAGGTCATAACTTAGGTCAACCAAGTTATGCTCAACGGACGTATGTCTTGAAGTCGGTAATCGTACCTCAATAGGTAACACAGCTTCACATCCATAGACTAAGGAAAAGGGAGTTTGTCCTGTGGACGTACGAGGTGTCGTACGATTAGCCCATAAAACGGAAGGCAATTCTTCCACCCATTTCCCTTTAGCAGCTTTGAGTCTTTTCCTGATTGAATTGATGATAGTTTTATTACTTGACTTGGCTAGACCATTCGACTGTGGATATCGAGGCGTCGATGTTACCAACTTGATGTTCCTTTCTTCACAAAATCTTCGCGTTCGATCACTGATGAATTGTGTTCCATTGTCGCATGTTATTTCAGATGGGATTCCAAACCTACAAATAATGTTAGTTTGGATAAAAGAAACGAGTTCTTTGTCCCGAACTTGGGAGAAAGCCGCTGCTTCGACCCATTTAGAGAAATAATCTGTTAAAACTAAAAGAAATACCTTTTGCCCGGGGGCAGGTGGTAATTTCCCAACAATGTCCATTTCCCATTTCATAAAGGGCCATGGGATCAAAGTCAAGTGCAAGGGTTCAGAGGGTTTATAAGACATCCCTGCGTGTCTTTGACATGCGTCACACGACTGTACATATCTGATAGCATCTTGCCTTAATGTCGGCCAATAGTAACCTTGTCGTGATACCCGGTTGGCTAGACTGCGACTTCCTGAATGATTTCCACATTCACCGTCGTGCATATCTTGTAGGATTTTTTGGACTTGCGTCTTGTTGGTGACACATTGCAGATTCAGACCAGTTGAAGATCTTCGATATAACTGTCCTCTGATAATAACGTACCTTGATGCTTTAAATCTAACCTTTCTTGCTTCCATTCTGTCATCAGGTAGTTGATCGTTCTCCAGATAACTTTTAATGTCGTCCGACCAAGAGTTTTCTTCCTCAATCGGTGCGACCAAAATATTACCATCGTCTTTGATGGATGGTATTGTAAGGTGAACTATTGGGACATTGTCGAACGTCGTTTGATTAAGTGTTGACCCCAAATTGGCTAATGCATCAGCTTGGGTATTCTGATCTCTTGGTATTTGCTCGATTACAAAGTGAATGAACTTCTTTGCTTCCTCCTTCACTATTTTATAATAAGCAGTCATCCTTGAATCTTTTGCTGCAAACTCTCCATTAACTTGGTTAACCACTAGGGACGAATCGCTCCGGACATGCAAATGTGTTGCCCCCAGATCGTGAGCAATTTTGATTCCTGCAATCAGTGCTTCATATTCTGCCTCATTATTTGTTGCTTTGAAACCGCACCGTATGGAATACACTATTTTGCCCCCTTGTGGGGACTGTAGGACGACACCCAGACCTGTGCCGCGTATATTCGCCAAACCATCAACGTCGAGCGTCCAGGTAGTGTCGTGCAAAGTCGCCACAATTAATTCGTCGGACATCATTGTGCTTTCCAGTTCTGGACTGAAATATGAGATGAAATCTGCAAAGACCTGTGACTTGATCGCCGTCTTGGGCTTAAAATCCAGATCATAATTGCTGAGTTAAATACTCCACTTAGCTAGTCGTCCTGTTAATTCAAGTTTTCTTAACACAGACTTTAATGGAAAGTTAGTTACCACAATTATAGGATGTGACTCAAAATAATGTCGTAGCTTCTTAGCGGCCATGACTAACGAAAGTAAAAGTTTTTCTATAGATGAATACCTGGTTTCTGTGTCTAGTAGAGTTTTACTTACATAATAGATTGGAAATTGTCGTCCGTCGGTTTCTCGTATAAGAACTGCACTTACCGAATTAGTGCTGACAGATAGGTAGAGTTGAAGAGCTTCACCTTTCTCAGGTTTAGAGAGGAAAGGAGGCGACATCATGTATTTCTTGAGTTGTTGCAACGCCTATTCGTGCTTATCAGTCCACTCGAACCCTTTATTTTTTCGCAGGACATTATAGAATAAGTGACATCTGTCGGACGACCGAGAGATGAACCGGTTCAGTGATGCTACACGTCCTGTTAGACGTTGGACTTCTTTAAACTTTCTGGGCGATTTTAGCTCGACAATTGCTTTGATTTGATCTGGTTTAGCTTCGATTCCTCGTCGTGTAACCATATAACCAAGACATTTGCCAGCTCGAACTCCAAAAGAACATTTTGTCGGATTCAACTTTATTTTATATTCGCGCAGAATATCGAACGACTGCTTCAAATGTCCTATATGATCGTCCGTATGCTTTGATTTGACAAGCATGCCGTCGATGTATACCTCCATAGTGTCGCCCAAATGCTCTTTGAACATCATATTCACCAATCGTTGATATGTCGAACCTGCATTCTTAAGACCAAAAGGCATTACTTTATAACAATAAATACCTTTATCTGTCATGAAGGCCGTTTTTTCCTGGTCGTCAGAATGCATCAATATCTGGTTATACCCAGAATATGCGTCCATGAACGTGAGTAATTCATGTCCGGCTGTAGCGTCGACCATAGAGTCGATATGTGGCAATGGAAATGGATCCTTTGGACAAGCTTTGTTAAGATCGGTGAAATCGATGCATACTCTCAATTTACCATTTTTCTTTTGGACGACAACAACGTTGGCGAGCCAATCTGGATACTTGACTTCTCGTATTTTTCCTGTTTTAAGCAAATTATCAACTTCGTCGTTGATAACCTTATTTCTCTCAGGAGCAAATTTCTGTCTTTTCTATTGAACGGGTTTGAATGATGGATCGATGTTAAGTTTATGAGAAATAATACTCGGATCGATACCCACCATGTCTTCGTGCGTCCAGGCGAAGCAATCATAGTGGTCCTGCAAAAAAGAAATTAGTTGCTTTTTGAAGGAAGGGTCGAGCGTCGAACCTATGTAAACCATCTGATCAGGATTATCCTGGTTTAGAACGACAGCTTCCAAGAAATAGTCTTCGTCAGTCCCAGGAACGTCCTGGTTCTGTAATTGCTATACTGTTTGCTTCGGAGGCTTCAAGGAAACTTTGTAACATTCCCTAGCAACCTTTCTTTCGCCTTTGATCTCCTGTACTCCCCATTGCGTGGGAAATTTCAAAGTTTGGTGGTACGTCGAAGGTACAGCTTTCATGTCATGAATCCAAGGTCGCCCAAGGATAACATTATAAGCTGATGAGCAATCGACGACATTGAACTTCGTCTGTCTGTTGATTCCTTTAGCATATATTGGGAGTG
Source organism: Arctium lappa (assembly GCA_023525745.1). Taxonomy (NCBI): domain Eukaryota; kingdom Viridiplantae; phylum Streptophyta; class Magnoliopsida; order Asterales; family Asteraceae; genus Arctium; species Arctium lappa. The sequence goes on along the minus strand of CM042059.1, from coordinate 66,066,095 downwards.
TGATTTCCCCCATGGTGTTTGTCGCTCCACCATTAAATCCAACGAGTGTGGTCGAGCTCTGTGTAATCTAGGATTTGTCGATGCCCATCGCTTTCACTGCATCAAAAAAGATAATGTTAGCTGAACTACCTCCGTCGACGAGTATCCTTTTTGTCAGTCAATTTCCAATGCTCAATTGGATAATTAGTCCGTCATGATGTTTCTGATGTACGTCATCGAGATCCGCCTGGTCGAACGTCAAGGGCATAGCCTCCAGTTCTGCGTCCTCTTTGAGTCGTGCCTCCTTTGGAATTGGTCGGTCGTCGGGACCGCGACTGGCATGTCTTTTAGCGGATGAATATGTGGTCCCACAGATATCAGAACCTCCGGTGATACAGTTAATCACCTTGGCATGCTATGGGGATGTGGGACGTGCGTCTTTCTTTTCCGTCAATTCTTGCAAATAACCTTTTGAGTTAAGCCAGGACAGCTCTTTCTTTAAAGCGATGCAATCATCCGTTATATGACCAAAGTCATTGTGGAAATCGCACCATTTTGTCTTGTCTTTTTTATCACTGTCTTTGTCGTTTTTCTTTGGCCATCGAACGTTTTGCTGAAGTTGCTTCAGGGACTCGACGACGTCCTTAGCTGATCCAGGAAAGCCATAAGATGACACCTTAGGATACTGGACAGATTTGGAAGTCATCGGCCCTTTCTTTTCAAATGTGACATTTGAAATCTGTTTACCAGGCTCTGATCGATTGGTCGACTTTGGTTTGAAGTCTGACTTTTTAACACCTAGGCTTTTTCGGTCGCCCGAGTGTTTTTTTCTGAAAGCGAGGTCATCCTCGACCCTCATGTGAGCAAGCGTCCTCGCTCGTACGTCTTCAAAGGTTTCTGGAGGATACTTCGTAAGGTCGAGATACGACCCTGAACTATCGTCCAAACCCCGTTTGTACGCTTCAATTGATGTTTTCACGTCAGAATTTCGGATACTAATCATTTCCGCGTTGAACCGGTTAAAGTAGTCTCGGATGGACTCTCCATTCTTCTGTACGACATAGTAAAGGTCGCTCGTCTGCTTTTCCATTTTTCGGCTGCTAGAGAATTGTTGAGTGAATTGATTTACCAACTCTGCAAAAGACCCAATAGTTTTAGGTTTGAGATTAATCAACCATTATAAAGCTGCTCCGGTCAAGGTCGCTCCAAAACTTTTGCCCATGCAGACTTCTTGAAATTAGTACGGTATCAAGACAGTCCACATAAGTTGTTTGTATTGGGCGACATGTTCTGTTGGATCAGTGACGCCTGAATATTTTGGAGTGAAGGTCGGGATGCTGTATTTCTTTGGAACGACTACTAACACGATCTCATCAATGAACGGTGACGCCTGAAACCCTGTACGTGGTTCGACATCGACTGGAACTGTTGCCCCCGACAATTTAGCCAACATTGACAAGACACGTTCATTCTGCTCTTCCAAGAGCTTTAGTCTTTGTGCAACGGGATCTAACGGAACACCATTTGGAGCACTCAATGGAACATAACCTGATCCATTGATGCTAGTCTGCTGTGAGGCATCAGAGGCGTATCCATTAAATAGAATATAAGCCATAGGCATGGTTGCTATTACGAAAGTCGCAGGATTAATTGATGGTGGACGAGGATAATTAGGCAATGGAGGGGGTATATTCCAGGCACCAACGTAAGCATTTGTAGTCCCCGTCCCTTCCATTCTGGTTTCTTAGATGCTCGATGGTTTTAGCTGCTTGTCGAGCCTGAGTTGTTAGGGCGTTGATACGAGCACGGGCAGCGGTCAGTTCCATGTTCATTTGAGCCACGATATGATCTTGAGTTCCTTGGAATGCCATTATCCTGAATAACTGAAAAAAGAGAACACTAGAAGGAAAACGTTAGTCCGTCGTAAGATTATCGAAGATTTTCTTTGGATGGGGCCCCACGGTGGGCGCCAAACTGTTTATGCCAAAAATCTCCTAAGGAAAATTTAAGGTAAACGTGGAGCTTAATCCAACCAAAGAAAGTAGCTTTAATAATCGTACGACAATAATAAAAATAAGGAAAATGAGACGAGAGATTTGGTGACGCGGAAAACCCCTAAAATGGGTAAAAACCGCGGACGAGTGTGAGTCGTCGTGCACTATGGACGTCAATCAGGGATATCGTCCTTGAGAACAAGTGTTACAAGTGTAATATAATGTAAAACAATACAATAAAGTAAAGTCGGTCGTGCGTCGTGTATAATTAGACTTCGGTCGTGCATCGTACGACAAACAGCGGAAGGCTTTATGAACTTCAAGAGAGATTGAGCAAGCTTGAGAGTATAATTTTTGAGCTTCTAAGGTCTGAGAATCAAATGTCCGAATGTGGAGTTCAATCTTCATATTTATACTCCAATTGTTGATTAACAAGTCTTGAATGCATATCTTCAATAAAATAGCCATTTTAACATTGATGATAGCGTCTGTTACGTCTGTTGCTATTGATGATGACTTCCGTTATAATCTTTAGTCATGAATGTCTTTGAATCCTGCATTAAACATGATATAAAATATGTTGTAGTTTTAGTAATTGAAATCTTGTCGTACGACTAATTTCGTTGGATGAATATCTATTCAAGGTCGCCTTAAGGGAAGGGCGTCAATTGTCTCTAGTCGTACGACAATAGTCTATTGGAATTTTTACCTAAACACATATCATGTTCTTTCTCAGTTGTTTGACTTATGTCTATTGTATCTTGAATTATTTTCTATGTGCCAAGTCATGTAGATTATGTTATAATGTTATTTATGGAGCTTTGTGGAACCATACACTAAATCCACTAAACTGAAATGGAAGGTTTTGGATATCTAATAAGATGTGGTCTTAAGGAGGGATCCATGATATCCATTAAGCTTCAAAGTTTCAACAGAGATCAATCTACATTCATGGAATGTAGATCATGAAAACCATAAAGATGGAGATGGAAAAGATTAGAAAAGAACTGGTGATCAACAAGATGACCGCAAAAACAAAAATACAAGCAATCATGAAAAGAAGCAACAACAATGGAGAATGATGAAGCTGGCAAAACTCTGTGAGATAAAAGGCATGAATAACAATAATAGAAGTTTTATCTTCTTGGTTACAACTTGAAATTGGTACTTCAACAACTGATGTGGATCCAAGTGGTCCACCTAATGGCACACAAGTTAATTGTTTTTCAACTTTTAAAAGGAAAACAAGTGCATATAACATAAAAATTGTAATTATGTATGATCTATTTGAGGACACAATTTTTCTATGAATCCATTCCATCTGTTGTAACTTTGAATTTGTGAGGTTCTCTTGCAAAATCTATATAAATCTTTTTTTTTCGACTTGTTTTATGACAAAAATGTTCTATCATCGTGTAATAGGACTGATAATGTGCAAGGGTAAACTCATTACCCGTTATGTTTTGACACATTAAGAATATGGATAAGGAAAATTATATTCATTTATCTACTTATTTATTACCCGCTTACTTGACATTTGAGTGGACAAGGTATAGATAAACGATTTTTCATTATCGTGTTACCCGTTACCTGTTACGGTATAATACATATATATACACACATAATTATATATTTTAATATTTTTCTTTATAATACTATCGTATATGCCATATATAAATGTATAATTTAATTTAAATTTTATATTTATCAAATAAAATAGTTCATCATAATTAAATGAGAAACAACATGGGGTCGATAAAATAAATACAAGAAAAAATCTGTTTCAATTTTTTATTGTTTTTGAAATATATTATATTATAATTATAATTAGAAACAATATTAGAGAGTCTCTCTCTCTCCCCCTCTTAATATATATATATATAAGAAGACGAAGGGTTTTGAGGCGGTAATGTGACAATTGAGTATTCTAAAATGATGAATTATAGTTGGGTTTTAGTTATCCCATATTTATAAAATGTTAAAATATTAGAATAAAAGAAGTCTGTAAAAAATAGGTGGATTAGCTGGTGTGATATCATAACATTGAGTATTCTTAAACATTGAAATAGCTAAAGAAGAGATGATCCATCTGTGACAACTTATAAAGTTAATAGTAATCTTATTAATTGGGATAAGAGTTGCTATAATATCTAAAGAAGAGGGGATGCATTTGTGATCATATAGTTGATATTAATCTTATTTTTATGGTGAAAAAATTACTATAATAACTTGCTATTGAGATTCTTAATAAGTTATCGATTCAATACTGGCTCAACACTAATTTTAATTATTTTAGGATTTTGATTAACTTTTGATTATCAAGAAAAACCTTTTTTGTCTCTAATTTTCTGACTTTATTGCTAGTAAACTACTCCCCGTTTTAGGTTCCGACGCTTGTCAATCCTACGATGTCCTACTATGTCATAATTTGAGTACACTTTCATAAAATAAACGATGATTCATTTAAGAGGTTTATCTTATAAAATTATCATTATACTTGTAGAAATCCCAAAGAGATATTTTACCTCTAAAAACTTCTGTCATCTTTCCCAAGTTTTAGAGATTCAATAATTAGTGTTCGGAAATTAAAATGAGTATGCTAGATTGCTAGTTGCGAATGTTCAACATTAGTGTTCTGATGAGAACTCGGCAACTAGAGTAGTTTAAAAAGGTACAATCTGATACAATTATTCAAATATTTTTTAACTTTCTACTTATAAAACAAGTACAATGATTTATGAATCGGTCACAATTTGATTGGAATGTCCATTAGGGGTGCATTTATTTGCAATGTGAACCCAAACTTCTCCCCCATATGCATATCTTGTGGTCTCCTCTTCAAGCTTCCACTCAAACATGTGAATCAATGATCCTAACTTTATATGTAATGTTACAACTCGCATGCTTCACATAACAAATATCACATATATTATATGTATCCAAACACATATGGGATACAACTTGGTCTCTTGATATAAAACTATACACATACATTAAAAACCACTTGTAATTTTTTGCTACTAATATTTCCGTACCAAAGCTTCAAATAACAAAAAGATTAATAAACCACTTCACGTTCCAAGTTGACATACTTCAAACTAGTGGTGGCCAAATGGGTCTAGCCTGGCCCGGGGACTGTCGAAGGACCGAACTAGGACCGGTAAGGACCGGTTTTGCAACCGTGGTTATGAACAGATTCGAGGGCCCGACCCGGCCCGAGACCGAATTTTTCAAAAAACTACACGTTTATGATCGTTTTTTTCCCATTTGTTACCATTTTTTTGGCCTTCTTTTATAATTCATATGGTGTATGGGGGAAGATACCAATTCACAAACGCAAAAAACGTTCACAATTCTCTCTATGATTCGTGATTTCATCTCGTATTCGGTTCTCGCAAGAAACATTCACACTCCTACTTTTTAATTCTCATCTCTCTCTCTTTTTCTTTGAAAATGGCCGGTGTGTACAAAATGATGCATGAGACGAATGAAATGCCAAAGTTCTCACTGAGCACAAAAGAAAGCCTGAAATTTGGAATATCTACAACATGACGATACTCACAAACGGGAAAAAGAAGGCACAATGCAAATTGTGCCAAGATTTTGTTGATCCAAACTCTCTCATTGATTTGATAACGACCCTCTCAAGTGCGAAAGAAGGCACATAAAGACGATATGAAGAAGGCACATAAAGATGATATGAAGAAAAGAAAACAATAGCTTTGGCAATCTCCAGTGCGACTGAATTAATGTAATGACCGTCAAAGTAGAAGTTTGTGTTTATTCTTTGTGAATAAATACTTTTGGGGTGAAAGTGGTAAGCTTAGGAGTTGGGGGACCTATTTAGAAAAATTGGATCATTTAGGGCCTAAAACCCTAGGTTACTGTTTATTTTGGGATAGTCGTCTGAGGTGTGTGTGTGTGTGGCGACTCGGAGAAGAAAGGAAGGCCGATCGAAGCTTGTGAGATTCAAAAGTTGGGAAGAAGCTACCAAAATCGTTGGAGTCCATCATCAAGTGGTAAGTTTTTAATTTGAACCCTTAATTCTTATCCTTGTCTGTAGATTTATGTATCATTTCAGATTTTAGGAGGGTCAAACGATTTAAGTCTCTAAATCGATGTCGGATGGGGGGGGGGGGGTGTAGGAATTAGTGTTGGATTAGGGACTTGTTGCGATATGTGAAACCTTTTTGTTTATTGATTAAATAATGTACAGAAAGGATTCTGGGTGTATCTGATTTCGGATTTAAGTTGGGGCGTATACGAAGGACTGTTAAATTGTTTGGTTCAAGTGGACTGGAGTGGCACGGTGCCCAAGCGACAGGGGCCGCCCGGCATCATCCTCGACCGGGGTGGCCTGGTGTATTGCAACCGGGGTCGCCCGGTATCTTGAACGGGGTGGCCCGGTATCTTGTGACCGGGGTCGCCCGTGGTCTGTGAGACCAGGGTCACTTGAAACCATTTGGCCACTGGAGTTAGTTGGATCACCTCATTTTGTGACCGAACCATGATTTAGGATTATTGTAGGATTAGGATCGTGTAACACCCTCAAATCTGGAAATAACAATTAATTTAAAATTTTCTAATTACATCAATAAATGATTCATCTACAATCACAATTTAAGATTCAACCTCAATACACACATTCATTCTATACATACAGTCTTTAATAAGGACGGGTGCTACTAAAACCCAACAACAGTCACTATCTCCAAACTGCGGAAGACTTCACCAAACCCTTACACTTGCGAACACTAAGGCACATCTCTTCAATACTGCTAGAACCATACCCCCAACTTGAACCTGATGCACATGCCGACAAATAAAAAGGGTTAGGCTTAACGCCTAGTGAGCTCAAGAGTTTTAACACGAATGAATATATCATTAAAGGAAAGAATGCAGTTTAAAGCAAGGTCTTTCGAAATATTACAAATCAAAATAGAAACGACACAATTTCCCATAATATGCACTTTTAAAGACAAGGCTCCCAAACACATGTTTCTTATAAGATGATGCAACCCGTAACTCACCCAAAGCGGGGTCATAGTTCGATACTCAAATGTGCTAAAAAATGCAAGTAATACTTCATATCCCAAAACTCGGGTGGGGCATAATACTCGACCCTTAAATAATGGAAAACAAGCCATAAAATATGACACGCCATTAAAACATGACACTGAAGCTTAATACTCACGCGACCATAATGAGATGAAATCCAAGTATTAAAGCATGGACAATTAAGTATCCAAAATACAGCGGGCCGACAACGGGGGATGCCCGTATCCGTTGAGAGAGGAGGAACACAAAAGTATGCCACTCAACAACGTTGATCATATGATACTTCATGACACGCTAGCCCAAGTGCCCCTACGACTCCTTGACATGTTTCACCCAAGAGACAGCTAACCTTAGCGAATACCACCGAAATTATCACCAAAGGCTTGGCCCACGAGGGATACAACAAAGGCATTGCCCCACACGGCGAAGGCCCCAAACGTCCATCAGAGGACTCCCCACAGTCATAATAGCTCAACCGGGCTCAGCCCTCCTAGTGCCTACTTGCAAAGACAAGGTCGTAAACCATGAGTCCCGGAGTCCAACCACTTACCACCCGATTGACCATCAAATAAGACTGACTTATGTGCCTATGGATCCAATGCAACACATTCTAACCTTACCGAACTAAACATGAATGACCAAAGCACTCGAGCCCGAAATCAACCTCAATACGTAACACGGCGCATTTGTACGTACGTCGTAACTAGGCCCTATATTGAGCCATATAAACTGGACAAGTGTCCTCAAGACTCCTTTAAACGACATCAAGCCAAAATACTCAAAATCTCTTTTTGATCAATGATTACTATTTTTCAAATAATAAACGTACCCGATCCATACCATGAACTCACTCACACCAAAATACTTGAATGGACTCCAACGCCGTTTAAGTCGGGACAAAAGGTTTTCCACATAAATTTAGACTCTTTATCCTTTCAACATGTCCCATAACACAAAATTAAACCTTTTACCCAAACAAACACTAAAATGCCCTTTTTAACCAAATAATATCATTTATGCAATAGCTTACCAAACACACCCATTTATGTCTCATTATCAAAATGCCCAAAAATCATAAGAATGTGTGCTATATAAGTTTGTAAAGTTAAACACTTTCAAAATAACCAAACTGATCAGCAGTTAACAATTTCATGTAAGATGCAAAACACTTTAAAATAATCATTTTGGCATGTACACCGTTTTCACAAATCAACTTGAACTCACCTTACTAGATTTAGGCTAAATCTAGGTTTTACCCCCAAAACTTGAACCACCCTTGATGAAGGCTTGAAATCTCCAAGAAACCTCCCTAGATCTCAGATCCAACACATCTACAAGGTCACCTTCACCACACAAGTCAACAAAATTACACCCAAGAGGAAGGATGAAAGGAAAAAGGGTGAAACCATCAAACCCTATCTTAACATTGAGAGAGATAAGGAACTTACCACCATAAAATACTCTTGGATCTTCCAATAGACTTCCAATATCTTGCTAAATCCTTTTAGAGCTCTCATAAACGAAGCCATGGCAACTTGAATCACTCAAATCGGAGTTGTGGAGCAAAAGTTATGAAGAAATGAAGTTCTAAGGCTGAAAATCGGGTTTTAAGCTCGAACAGGGCTCCGAGCGGGTTACAGGGCGGGTTAGGTCGCGCCACAAGTCGTCCGAATGGGTTAACAAGTCTCTGGGTGGGTTACGGGGCGGCCTAAGTCGCGCCACAAGTGGCCTCATGCATTGTTTGTCCGGTTTCTTCTCGTTCACTGTTTTGGCCATAACTTCTTCGTTATAGCTCTGATTTTGCTCCAGAAAGAACCGTTGTACTCGTAATTGAATCCTTCATCAATCTAGACTATAAAATCCAGGATTCAAGTCCAAAATATTTTATCTTATTTTTCCCTAATATATCGGTTTCGGTATTAACTCGAAATGATACCTTTCGAAAATCGGGGTGTTACAATCCTCCCAACCTTGAAAGAGATTTCGTCCTCGAAATCTGGCACCGATCAAACACCCAACGTCGCCCTTATCAAGTTCAATAGGCTCTTTACCCAAAAGGAATGCCTCCACGATACCTTGCCTCATGCACGAAACCGATCACATTCTATTTAAGGTTGTCACTATATTTCCTGTAACGAACCGTCACAACTCGATTCCAAGGTCGATGTGTCTTACCGCTAACGGAATGAACATCGAGTCCTTATCAACCACTTTCCTATCCTTAAAATCTTGACGGTCTCCCAACCTTAGGTTGCACATAACACCTCAAGAATACTCCAAAGCAAACTTATCCTTAGATACTTCTGATTCCGACATATCAAGGTCTCCTCAATAAACGATTCCCACTTAAGGTCCACCTCGAGATTCTCACTAATTGTCTCCAATAAACAATACCATAAAAGATTTCATCGTCCTTTCCTTGATGAAATTCTCAACACTAGTTTGGTCTGATCCAAATCAACGATAAATTCGTTTTCCCATGGCGCAACATTTGTAAGGGTTCTCAAACTTCTATTAATCAAAACATCGGTCTAACGTTTCACCCAGAAACGTAACATCCCGCACCACAGATAGTCGCTTAACCCAAACTCCAAAGTTACACGACTCCCATTATGCCCTCAAGCATCGATCGCCAAATTAGCAAAAGTCTTGTCAATAACAGAAACACCAAAGATAGATCCCCAAATACAAACACCCAAACTCCTTAAGGTTACTACTTAAATTGCGAACACACTGGATCCATCGGGAGTACACCAAAGCACCACAACGATTATTGGTCTCAAATGAAATGTCGACGCCTATTCTCAAAATGACTACACTGCAACGTGGGTGCACCGTCAAGTATTTCATTCCAGATTTGCATTGTCAATTGAAAGTTGACACCTAACATGGCACTAAAATTTAAACCTTACGTCTCTAACAAGCGAACCACAATATTTCATTTATTCGTGTAGTATCTTTAAGATGGTACGCCACCAACACATAACATGATGTTCCACAACAACCCATTGATTCAAATCCAACCATATGCAAACAACTACACAAGACTTTAACTCGAAGATTTACCGAAACAGAAAGACCACCACTTAAATAACTGGGAGAATACACAATTCTACTACTTCAATCATTCGAGCGTGTACTGATTCATATACTGAAATCCAAAACTCGAAACTGACCATGGATCGGTTAATCCGACGCTTCATTTTCCAAGGACTCCTCTAGTCTTGAGTACAACTCTGTTCATGGAAGGGGTCCAAATCTACAGCTCTAATGAGTTCAAGGTTTTTCAACTATTGTGCCAATTTAAACTTTTACAAAACTTTCAAATACTCACGCTTTATAACAATTAATCGTACCGTGAAAATACACTATCGTTCATCCGATAGGTTTCAAAATTGGTTACCAACACTACCCATATAAAACCATTTCCAAACTCATTTGATCAATATTTACGTAAATGAAACGGTAACAAAAGGTGTGTAACAAAATTTACACTATTAACATGAAAATAAATTCCTGCATTCCAACATGTGCGATAAATATTTGTACAATTCCAAAAGAGAACTTCACAATTTTAACTTTATAGTTTTCCTCTTTAACCAAAAATGTTGCGGCATAAAATTCTCAACGAGTTTCATATGCATCAGTTTATTTCTCCAAAACTCGGTAAAACGATGGGAACGTAAATAAATTTCAAATCAAGTTTAAAACGCCAAGCCACAAAGGTAAAACACACTTGACCAAAATAATAATTACAACGACTCGAATACCGCTACTCGTTTAATGCATGAGGAAAATTTCTAACAGTAAAATCAATAACTTAAATAATATAAATCATTTATATGCTTACTCACACCAACAATATGGTTTAACCCAAATGCACATAGTATATAACGATTGACTTTCGTATATAGCCCAAAGATAACTCTCACAATAATGAAACTTTCCCAAAACAACACTTAAGATGACATCCATTACAAAACTTGTCAATCAACGCACGCAAATGCATATGTACACGTACCCAAAATTTATTTATGCGACGTAAAATGGCGTAAGGTAAAGTGACAATTTTCAACAAAATTTTAACGAGACACGACGCCCAACAAGTTCGTAAATTTATACGCAATACAAATTAAAATCCACGCATCTCAAAATGCACTCACGAAGCCAAAAAGGTTGCAAAACTACACCCTGCAAAATTAAACACGACTCATACAGACTAAAATTTTCCAGAAAATTCCGACTCAAGAACAGTGGGACAACTCTTCCTTTAAAACCCGAACATACGTGGAGGAGATCCAATGTCAAGGCTAAAAAATCTACAGTTACTTGCCCACTATCCCAATTGACATTAAAACACGGATTTTACAATATCCGAAAATGATGCTAGATTTGAAACGGGGGAGGAAGAGATTTTTTTTTGGATGACAGATTGTAACCACGTGCAATAAAACAACTTCATGCATGTTTAAACTCACGGTCTAAAATCCGGCGTGTGGTAAATACCTTTCAAAGATTCCATAACATAACTCACTTTATGATTCAGGATATATGAAAAATAATCGATGGGATTTATTTTTAGAAATGAATTTCGTGCATAAAATTAGTCGGCACTGACATCCCGAAGTCACACTCTTCGGTTTTATACTATTGCCATCCGGATGCTCAACATCCTAAAGCAATACTCGAATATTTCATCGGTTCCTCTTATAATTCCTCCGCGAATAACATCAATTCCATAAGCCTAAGGTCCTACTCCCACCAATTTTCCTACCCCACAATGGTCAACTTCCAGCATTCATCATGTTTTAACCATCATTCCAGAGTGACATTGCTATAAACATCAACCATTCCTCATATTACTCGCTTAGAAACTTTCTCACTACCACAACCGTAATCATACCAAGGCAGTTCAAGTATACACATGTAGCATGTAGGTTCACCATAACACTGGCCAGGTGCCATTATGAACGTATCGCACATTCTCATCCTTGCGACCCTCAATGAGTTTCCCGTTTCTAGCGACTCGATCAACTCCAAAATATCTTATCTTAAGGTACCCAATGTGCAACTTCACTTACAATCACTTATAAAACGCTAGTTTGAGTCTAGGCATCCTACAATCAATACCTAATTCTCTAAAACTAAAGCTCTGATACCAACTTGTAACACCCTCAAATCTGGAAATAGAAATTAATTTAAAATTTTCTAATTACATCAATAAATGATTCATCTACAATCACAATTTAAGATTCAACCTCAATACACACATTCATTCTATACATACGGTCTATAATAAGGACGGGTGCTACTAAAACCCAGTAACAGTCACTATCTCCAAACTGCGGAAGACTTCACCAAACCCTTACACTTGCGAACACTAAGGCACATCTCTTCAATACTGCTAGAACCATACCCCCAACTAGAACCTGATGCACATGCCGACAAATAAAAACGGTTAGGCTTAACGCCTATTGAGCTCAAGAGTTTTAACACGAATGAATATATCTTTAAATGAAAGAATGCAGTTTAAAGCAAGGTCTTTCGAAATATTACAAATCAAAATAGAAACGACATAATTTCCCATAATATGCACTTTTAAAGACAAGGCTCCCAAACACACGTTTCTTGTAAGATGATGCAACCCGTAACTCACCCAAAGCGAGGTCATAGTTCGATACTCAAATGTGCTAAAAAATGCAAGTAATACTTCATATCCCAAAACACCCAAAACTCGGGTGGGGCATAATACTCGACCCTTAAATAATGGAAAACAACCCATAAAATATGACACGCCATTAAAACATGAAACTAAAGCTTAATACTCACGCGACCATAATGGGATGAAATCCAAGTATTAAAGCATGGACAATTAAGTATCCAAAATACAGCGGGCCGACAACGGGGGATGCCCGTATCTGTTGAGAGCGGAGGAACACAAAAGTATGCCACTCAACAACGTTGATCGTATGACACTTCACGACACGCTAGCCCAAGTGCCCCTACGACTCCTTGAAAAGTTTCACCCTAGAGACAGCTGACCTTAGCGAATACCACCGAAATTATCGCCAAAGGCTCGCCCACAGGGGATACAACAAAGGCATTGCCCCACGCGGCGAAGGCCTCAAACGCCCATTAGAGGACTCCCCACAGTCATAATAGCTCACCGGGCGCAGCCCTCCTAGTGCTTACTTGCAAAGACAAGGTCGTAAACCATGAGTCCCGGAGTCCAACCCCGTACCACCTAATTGACCATCAAATAAGACTGACTTATGTGCCTATGGATCCAATGCAACACAGTCTAACCTTACCGGACTAAACATGAATGACCAAAGCACTCGAGCCCAAAATCAACCTCAATACGCAACACGGCGCATTTGTACGTACGTCGTAACTAGGCCCTACATTGAGCCATATAAACTGGACAAGTGTCCTCAAGACTCCTTTAAACGACATCAAGCCAAAATACTCAAAATCTCTTTTTGATCAATGATTAACATTTTTCAAATAATAAACGTACCCGATCCATACCATGAACTCACTCACACCAAAATACTTGAATGGACTCCAACGTCGTTTAAGTCGGGACAAAAGGTTTTCCACATACATTTAGACTCTTTATCCTTTCAAAATGTCCCATAACACAAAATTAAACCTTTTACCCAAACAAACACTAAAATGCCCTTTTTAACCAAATAATATCATGTATGCAATAGCTTACCAAACACACCCATTTATGACTCATTATCAAAATGCCCAAAAATCATAAGAATGTGTGCTATATAAGTTTGTAAAGTTAAACACTTTCAAAATAACCAAACTGATCAGCAGTTAACAATTTCATGTAAGATGCAAAACACTTTAAAATAATCATTTTGGCATGTACACCGTTTTCACAAATCAACTTGAACTCACCTTGCTAGATTTAGGCTAAATCTAGGTTTTACCCCCAAAACTTGAACCACCCTTGTTGAAGGCTTGAAATCTCCAAGAAATCTCCCTAGATCTCAGATCCAACACATCTACAAGGTCACCTTCACCACACAAGTCAACAAAATTACACCCAAGAGGAAGGATGAAAGGAAAAAGGGTGAAACCATCAAACCCTAGCTTAACATTGAGAGAGATAAGAAACTTACCACCACTAAATACCGTTAGATCTTACAATAGACTTCCAATATCTTACTAAATCCTTGTAGATCTCTCAAAAACGAAACCATGGCAACTTGAATCACCCAAATCGGAGTTGTGGAGTAAAAGTTATGAAGAAATGAAGTTCTAGGACTGAAAATCGGGTTTTAAGCTCGAACAGGGCTCCACGCGGGTTACCGGGCGGGTTAGGTCGCACCACAAGTCACCCGAATGGGTTAACAGGGCTCCAGGAGGGTTACGGGGCGACCTAAGTCGTGCCAAGGAACCAAGTCTTTGTGATTCATGAAACGTTTGTCGCGGAAATGGGAAAGTTGCAAGAGACATTGCAAACATTGTTGGCTCATCAGGAGAAATCAGCTTCGGGAAGCAAGGATAAGAGCGAGAGCAGGGAAGTGACTGAGTTGTCGAGTCCGCTAGTAAAAGAGGTGGGGTAACTCTTCATCAATGAATGTGACGACAACCAGGGTGACAGCTAAGGGGTGTAGTTACAAGGAGTTTGCGGCCTGCAAACCTCCTACGTACAAAGGGGAGTGTGACCCAGTCCTGGTAATGAAATGGGTCAAAGAGATGGAACTGGTGTTTGCTACCAGTAAATGCGCTGAGGAATACAAGGTAACCTACGCTTTATCTATGCTCAGGTCGGAAGCTACGTTGTGGTGGGATGCAGATACAGGTGGAATGGGGGTGGCCGTAGCAGAAGGTATGTCATGGGAGACCTTTGTGGGAAAATTTAAGGCTCAATTCTGCCCTCTGGCGGCAGTGAAGAAGTTGCAGGAAGAATTTCTGGGTTTGGAACAGAAGGATATGTCAGTAAGGGAGTACACTACAAAGTTCATCGAGAAGTCTAGTTTCGCTAGATCTTACCTACCCGACGAAGAAAGTAGAGTGTAACGCTTCATCTTTGGGCTAAAGAGTAGCTTACGGGAATGGGTCTCTGCTAGGGAACCATCTACATTTCAGGCTGTCGTGCATGTGGCCAAAATGACAGAGAAAGAGAAGAACCGTCATATAACAGATAGAGTCAGCGATAAGAGAAAGTGGGACGGGCCAACATCAGAGTTGAAAAAGTAAAATAATCCTAGACTAGAGCAGAAAGGGGGTCGAGGGTATGGAGAGAAGCCCTGTGGGAAGTGTCATCGAGTACACCGGGGAGAATGTGGTTCAGGAGACATATCGTGTTTTCAGTGTGGGATGCCAGGGCATATGTCTAGGGATTGCCCAAACAAGAAAAGTTGTTACCAGTGTGGATCTCCAGATCATCTCCGGTCGGAGTGCCCGCAGGTTATGTGGGGTGGATCAGTTCAGAATGGGGAATGTGGGGGAGGAAAAAGGGAAGAAAGGAAATTGGAGTCGGCTCGTCCGAAGGGGAGGGCCTTTAATATGACGGCAACGGAGGCGGAAGAGATTCCTGATGTGGTAGCAGGTACGTTTCTGGTAAATTGTACTTGTGCTAGAGTATTGTTTGACTCAAGAGTGACTTGCTCTTTTATTTCTCCTCCGTTTGCTCGGTGTTTGGGGTTAAAACCTAAGCGTTTAGGGCGAGGGTTTGATGTAGAAATCGCCGATGCTAATCAGATGTCGATTAGGGTGGTGTTCGAGGGAGGTGTGATAAACATAGAAGGGAGTTTAGTACCGGTAGTACTATACCCTATGTCGATGAGAGAGTTCGACGTGGTTCTTGAGATGTATTGGCTGGCTAGAAATGAGGCTAGTATTTTCTGTAACAAGAATATGATTCGTATGGTTTTACCGGAGAAAGGGGTGGTAGTGATTTACAGGGATAGACGGGAAGGGAATTCTAGCTTGATTTCCATGATCAAAGCGAATAGGAGTTTGAGAAAAGGGTGTAGGGGATTCTTAGCATATGTAATAGATGCTAAGAAAGAGAAGGGTAGAGTGGAGGAAGTGCGGATAGTGAGCGAGTACCCGGAAGTGTTTCCGTAGGATTTGACAGATCTACCTCCCGATCGTCAAGTCGAATTTTGAATCGATCTGGTGTCGGGTGCTGCTCCAGTAGCGCGTGCACCGAACTGATTAGCACCCTCGGAAATGAAAGAAATGATGTCACAATTGCAAGAATTGTTGGATAAGGGGTTCATAAGGCCTAGTACTTCACCATGGGGAGCGCCAATCCTCTTTGTGAAAAAGAAGGACGGATCTATGTGAATATGTATAGATTATATAGAGCTCAACAAGTTGACAGTCAAGAACAAGTACCCGATTCCTCGGATATACAACTTATTCGATCAGCTCCAAGGAGCAAGTTTCTTCTCCAAGATCGATTTAAGGTCGGGATATCATCATCTCAAGGTGAGAGAAGAGGATATAACGAAAACAACATTTCGTATAAGGTATGGGCATTACGAATTTCTTGTAATGTCATTCGGGTTGACCAATGCTCCTGCAGCTTTTATGGATTTGATGAATAGGTTGTATCAAATATACTTAGACAAGTTCATGATCGTGTTTATTGACGATATTCTCGTGTACTCGAAGACCGAGGAGGAACATGAGGAGCATTTGCGAACAGTGTTGGAGCTATTGAGAAGATAGAGACTTTACGCAAAATTCTCAAAGTCCGAATTTTGGTTGCAAGAGGTGCAGTTCCTCGGGCACGTCGTGTCCCATGATGGAATCAAAGTGGAAACGGCCAAGGTGGAAGCAATTCATAATTGGGAAGCACCAAGGAATCCGTCTGAAGTCCGAAGTTTCTTAGGATTAGCAGGGTATTATCGGAAGTCCATTAGAGACTTCTCTCGAATAGCCACTCCGCTGAATTTGTTGACGAAAAAGAATGTAAAGTTCTTATGGATGGAAGCTCAGAGGGAGGCCTTCCAAAGACTTAAGTATATGTTGAGCAACGCTCCGATTTTGGCCCTACCGGACGGTACGAAAGACTTCATAGTATATAGCGATGCATCTAGGTTGGGTATGAGATGTGTACCTATGCAGCGAGGGAAGGTATTTGCTTATGCATCTCGTCAACTGAAGGATCACGAGTCGCGATACCCTACCCATGATTTAGAGCTGGTCGCCGTAGTTTTCGCACTAAAAATTTGGAGGCACTACCTTTATGGAACGAAGTGTCAAATCTTCACAGATCGCAAAATTCTTTACCAATTTTTCGATCAGAAAGAGTTAAATATGCGCCAGCAAAGATGGATGCAGTTGTTGACAGATTACGACTGCAAGATCGAATACCATCCCGGGAAGGCCAACGTAGTAGCGGATGCTCTGAGTCGGAAGGAAAGAAGTGAAAACCTAATGCTGGTAGCTATAAGAGTCGAGGTAACACCAAATCTACTGGAGGAAATTAAGAGACTTCAAGTGGAAGCCTTGAGACCGGAGAATCTTAAAGAGAGAGAATCATGGGTCTTACAGGTTCGCTAGCTGAGGACAGTTGGAGACTAAAGTGCTACAGTGGAAGGATTTGGGTTCTGAGACTAGGGGATTTGAGAGCGGTCATCCTAGCGGAACCTCATAAGTCCAAGTATTCGATTCACCCAGGAACGAACAAGAAGTACGGAGATCTAAGAGTAGGCTATTGGTGGCTCGGATTGAAGAAATACATAGCCCATTACGTAGAAAGATGCCTGACGTGTCTGCAAGTAAAAATGGAGCATCAGCGACCATATGGAAAACTCCAACCGTTAGACATCCCTGTGTGGAAATGGGAACAAATCACGATGGATTTTGTGACAAAACTGCCTAGAACTCCGAAAGGTTTTGACGCAATTTGGGTCATAATGGACCGACTTACCAAATCAGCGCATTTTTTACCCATCAAAGAAACCTACTCCATGGAAAGACTTGCGAAGTTGTATATTGATGAGATTGTTGTTCACCATGGTGTCCCCCTGCTAATTGTGTCCGATCGGGATAGTCGATTCTCTTCAAACTTTTGGAAAAGCTTTCAACGGGAGATGGGGTAAAAAATCAAGATGAGCACGGCGTATCACCCGCAAACCGAAGGCCAGAGCGAGCGAACTATTCAAACCTTAGAGGATATGTTGAGAGCCTGCGTTTTGAACATTCAAGATTCGTGGGAAAACCACTTGTCGTTGATTGAGTTTGCTTATAATAATAGCTATCACGCAAGCATCAAAGCTGCTCCTTATGAGATGCTTTATGGTAGGAAATGTCGAACTCCTTTGTGTTGGAATGAGGTTGGAGAAAAGCAGCTGGCTGGACCAGAGTTAGTGCAACTGACGGCAAATAAAATCGTTCAAGTGCGGGAGAGACTGAAGGTGGTGCGTGATCGTCAAAAGAGTTATGCAGATAAACGCCGTAAAGATATAGAATTCCAGGTTGGTGATAATGTAATGTTGAAGGTATCACCTTGGAAAGGTATAATCCGATTTGGAAAGAAAGGGAAGTTAAGCCCCCAATTTATTGGTCCGTTTAAAATTATTGAATGTGTCGACGTAGTGGCGTATAAGTTGGATTTGCCCGAGGAGTTGAAGGGCATCCACAATACTTTCCATGTCTCCAACCTGAGGAAATGTCTAGAAAATATAGACGTGGCAGTGCCGTTACTAAACATTCAAGTGGACGAAAAGTTGGACTTTATCGAAGAGCCAGAGTCTATTGTGGATCGTGCGACTAAGGACAAAGGATATCAACCTAGTGAAGGTTCAATGAAAGTTCCATAAAGGGCGAGAAGAGACGTGGGAGTTAGAATCGGAAATGTTGTCTAAATATCCGCATTTATTCGATGAGGAAATTCCGAGGATGGAATTCTTCTAACGGGGGAGGTGTTGTAATTAACGACCGTCAAAGTAGAAGTTTGTGTTTATTCTTTGTGAATAAATACTTTTGGGGTGAAAGTGGAAAGCTTAGGAGTTGGGGGACCTATTTAGAAAAATTGGATCATTTAGGGCCTAAAACCCTAGGTTATTGTTTATTTTGGGATAGATGTCTGAGGTGTGTGTGTGTGTGTGTGCGGCTACTCGGAGAAGAAAGGAAGGCCGATCGAAGCTTGTGAGATTCAAAAGTTGGGAAGAAGCTACCGAAATCGTTGGAGTCAATCATCAAGTGGTAAGTTTCTAATTAGAACCATTAATTCTTATCCTTGTCTGTAGATTTATGTATCGTTTCAGTTTTTGGGAGGGTCGAACGATTTAAGTCTCGAAATCGATGTTGGATGGGGGGCGTAGTTATTAGTGTTGGATTAGGGACTTGTTGCGATATGTGAAACCTTTTTGTTTATTGATTAAATCGTGTACAGAAAGGATTTTGGGTGTATCTGATTTCGGATTTAAGTTGGGGTGTATACGAAGGACTGTTAAATTGTTTGGTTCACGTGGACCGGAGTGGCCCGGTGCTCAAGCGACCGGGGCCGCCCAGCATCATCCTCGATCGGGGTGGTCCGGTATATTGCAATCGGGGTCGCCCGGTATCTTGACCAGGGTCGCCCGGTATCTTGTGACCGGGGTCGCCCTAAACCATTTGGCCACTGGAGTTAGTTAGATCACCTAATTTTGTGACCGAACCTTGATTTAGGGAATTTAATGACGTTACAAAATTCGGAATTTAATGACGTTACAAAATTCGGAATGTAGTCATTCGTTTTTATTGGGATTAGCGTTCGCGGGTGCCAAAATCCAAGCATTAGGTGAGTTCCCTTGTTTTCAAATTATTTAAGTGTATCTTTAAACTGGAAATGGGATTATGTTACATTGGTTATTATCGTTAATCTTGATAAATCATTCTGTTTAATGATGTTGTAGATGTGCTATGAAAAACCTTATAAAATTTTTATATATATTACATGTTTATGATCAAGCTCTATGACAATGTGATATTCAATGAGTAATGGCCAAGGTTGTGTTTGTGTAACCATCGGGGATGGTTGAAACCGGGTGTCTGGAATTCGTTTCCTTATACCTCGGTAACGACATCGACTAGGGGGCCGTATGGGGATCTACTGGGGGGCCCCAAGGACGAGTAGTCCTTATGCTGGTGGACGAGCTTCGACGCGGATTTGGACACTTCATGTGTCATAAATGTTGTGAGATTATTATTGATTATTTGTTTGATCATTTTCTGTGTGTGTACTTTAAACTGGACGAGGTTGAGAATTCACTAGACCATCCGGTCTAATCCTCGCTTCCTATTTTCTTAAAACTCATTTTAAGGTAACAGGGTTGCGTCCGAGTCTTCTAAAGGCAAGGAGAAGCTTTAGAAGCTAGTTCGTTTGAGCGGGGCCTTAGTAGCGGCATAGATGCTTTTACTTTAATTTCTCGGTTGTAATAGACGGTATGTCATACTATATTAACCCTTTAGTATCAGAATTTGTATTGGGACCTGAGTTTGGGCATTTTTATGCGTATTTTATTTATGTTGATTTTTGGGTTGTTACAATTAATTCTAACTCCGGCGAAATTCAACCAACGCTTCGATCTCCACCTCTTTTTTTTTTCATCTCCATGCTTCTGCCTAGGGGTGTTTATCTATATAGTTAAATTCAATGCATTTAGTTGGACCTAGTCCGATCTAGTGAGTCATTAGATGGTGCATTTTGCCATCCGATTTAATCCACTCAACATTGGACAACCGGTCTAATAAATGATTGGATCAGATCGTTTTCATCCATTGGATATGTTACTATTGAATACTGTTTGGATCTGATTAGATCCAATACTTTTATCCAATTTTCAATCAATTAATCCACCATTTTAATAACTATTCATATATTTTCTTAATTTCATAAAAACACTATATATGGTTCTTACAAATATTTCAGCAAAGATTAATTACCCATAACCCCGACCGGCCCACACAAAACATGCCTCCTAGTAACCACATGTGATCAGGTGGTCGGTTCTTGCAACTATTATTCAATTCTTGTTTATAATGCAAGTACAATGATTAAAAAAAGCTAGACTTTGATTGGAATAGCCATGAGCGGCACACTTCTTGGCAAAGTGATCCCAAACTTCTCTCCCATTTCCATATCTGGTGCTTTTTTATTCCCCTCAAGCTTCCAATCAAACTTGTGAATCAATGAGCCTAAAATCATTGGTAACATTCTATGAGCAAGATTCATTCCTGGACAAATCCTCCTCCCGCTACCAAATGGAATGAGCTCGAAATTTTGGCCTTTGTAGTTGATCTCAGCTTCCAAAAATCTCTCTGGCATGTACAATTCTGGGTTAGACCAAATGCCTGGGTCTTGCCCCATTGCCCAAACGTTACAAAGAATTTGTGCGTTTTTAGGCACGATGAAACCTTGGACATTTACGTCGTGCATTGCTTGGTGAGGGACAAGAAGAGGGACGGAAGGATGCAACCTGAGGGTTTCTTTTATAACAGCTTGGAGGTAAGGAAGTCGAGTGATATCTGCTTCTTGAATATTTCTGTTGTTGTTTTGCATGAGTTTAATTACCTCCAATCGAGCCGTTTCCATTTTCTGTGGGTTACGAATAAGCTCAGCCATTGCCCATTCCAACGTGGTTGATGTCGTATCAGTTCCCCCAAGAAATAAATCCTACAATAATTTATGAAATATTATTAATTAAATAAATCCTATTGAGTTAAATCTTTTTCGTTATTACAAAAGGAATTTTTTTTATTAATTTAATAGCTATAGATCGTATTAAAACAATTTTTGTTTGTTGATAATAGAAAACGAAATTGGTTTGATATATTATATATGATTCGATAGTTTAAAAGCATACCCTACATTCTATGGGGAGATTGCTTCTTGTCGATGGATATACTTACCAAAAGCCAATGTTTCATGTCATCTCGATTAAATGTTTTGGATTCACCATTTAGGTTGAGATCGAGCAACGAGTCCAAAATATCATTGTTTTTCAATGAAACACCATCACACGATGATGAACTTGATCTTGTGTGAAGCCGTTGATCTATTATTTGATCAAGAATATTCATTAACTTCTTACCACAAGCATTTCCATGTCGTACTAACCCTTGTGGATCGAGCAATTTAAGTATTGGGAAAAAGTCCGCAATATTAGGCTTCCCGGAAATTTCCAACACACCACATATCGCCTCCTTGAATTCGTGTGACGACACAGAACCATATTGAGCGAAATCCATAGAGCACACTAAATTGGAGATAAAGTTGAGTGCTGTCGTAAATATAAGTGTGTTTATGTTTACCGGCTTTTCATGTATACAACATTGATTAACATGATCGAGAAGTTCTTGTACCTGGAAGTAAAATAAAATGTTAAACGTACCATATAGTTGTTCAATGTGATAATTGTCCAACAAAAGTTAAAAATGCTAAAATATATATATGTTAAAATACGATAAGTACCTTATAATAAAATGTTAACTTTTGTGAACTAATAAAATGTTCTATACATTTCCTAATGGTTTACAACTGAAACCCAACCATGTACAATTGCTCATAAAATTTTAATAGATCAATAGTTGAATTTTTATAAAATAATAAAGAACAAACCTTTATAAAAAAATTAATATATTTAATAATAAATAACCAAGAACAAACACTTATTCATAGTTTTATACGACATCAAATTTTATAAAACTAGAAAATTAAAACGAATAAATGGTATTTCTCTCCAAAGAACAAAGTCACAAACCATAATTTTATTATTTTGATATTATAAAGAATAAAACATTAAATTTATTGTAACTCTATTTATTTATTAAAAAAACTCCCAATCAATTTCGATGTAAATTATACGGTTTGGAAATGAATTATAGATATTGTCTCCACAAAATAATACACCATTTAATACAAAAATCGGAAGTTAAACCACAATTTAAGTTATCCAACTCTTACCTTCTTTCCCAATAGGAGCTCGTTAGCTTCTAGACGTTGCGCGGAGTACAAGTATTCTTTATATAATCGTCGTTGTCTCCGCCATTGATCTCCGACTGACAACCACACTATAGAGTATTTATCACGGTCCACTACCCGGGCGGTGTCAGGAAGCGTTCTGCTAGAAAACGACATATCATGTGTGAGAAAGAATTCTTTGGCTACACTGGGTGATGAAATGACTATGGTTGTTTTACTTCCGAGCTTAAGCGACATTAAAGGACCATAACGTTTGGAGAGTGTGGCGAGAGAGCGGTGGGGTTTGTCGGGATTTACTTGTAAGAGGTTTCCAATGAACGGAAAAGGGAAAGGTCCCGGCGGAAGCCTTGAGCTGCGGCGGCGGAAGACGGTGAGGGCATAGAAGCATGTTAAAAGGAAAGAGAGTATGAGAAAGAAGTTTGGATGATCCATTGATTTGTGTGGCGATGTGGGTGTGTTTTCTGATCACTGTAAACTCGAATTTATAAGTTAAGGCTCGTGACTTCGTGTGTATCACCCATGACTTTTGTTTGTAAAAATCTTGTATTTTAGTAATATATATTGTTTATATATTATATATACGTTATATATATGTTATAAAAGATATTATTTATATATAATAACAATTTATACATAAAAAATATATATATATTATTTTGTATATTATATATAATATCATATATTATATATATTATATGTATTATATATAATATCATATTATATATATATATATATATATATATTATATAATATCATATTATATATATATATTATATAATATCATATTATATATATATAGGGGTTAAATCAAGTAAGAACCATAAAAAAATTGAGAACCATAAAATCAATCTCAACCACAATCAAGATTAATTAATGGTGAGAGTTAGGAGGTAACATTTTGCATATATGGTATCATTTCCATACAAACATATATGTTAAAAGGGAATAAAAATAAATCTCTTTATTTTCTATCTCTTATTGAAATTATATAATTTAAATTAAACACCATCTCCTTTTTAAATCAAAATTATATTAATTACAATAAAATTTTAAATCAAAAAAATTATATAAAAAGCGAACATTTTATTTTCTTTCATTTTGACACGAGTATCATTATATATTTTTACATTTTCTTTAATAATTGCAATTTTTACATGAAACAATAAAAGTGATTTAACTCATATGTTGTTTCACCTTCACTACACCAAATGTCACTTAGGCAACAAATGAAAAATGTTGCCTAAGAGGGGTTTATGTGTTGCCTAAGGCTTAGGCAACATGTCTATGTTGCCTAAGCAGTGTTGCCTTCTCAATGTTGCATAAGAACCTAGGCAACATAGGCAAACATCATATGTTGCCAAAGCAGACTCCTTAAGCAACACACAACAGGTTATGTTGCTTATGACCCAAAATCGCCCCAAGGGTTGTTCTCCCGTTTTCCCAAAGTGATATGTGATAAAAATGAGGTTTTGAGTCAACAAAATGGGTTTTAGAAATAACTCACTGGACCACGCGGGCGATAATGCCCAGCGACTTTGCCCCTAGCATTGTCGTCGGGGCATTGTCGCGGTCTCACCACCACCCACGGTACACAACCTGCGACTATGCCCAACGACTTTGCCCATGGGCATTATCGCTGGGGCAATGTCGTCCACCACCTGCAGGGCCTGATTTTCCTAACGAAAAGTAACTGACTCACTCACGACCACAGATTTAAAGCAAGACAGGATTTCAAGGATCACGTAAGGTAGCGTATACATAATAAAAGCCACAGATAGAAAAACAACTAAGAAGATGCAATTAACTTCCATTAATCAAGTAAAATAAAAGGTTTAACGGATTCCCAAAACTTACCCGAAATCCAGGTGTTACAATCCAACAATACCTTTTATGGCTTATTAAGGCTCAATAATACCAAAGTGATATATTACGGGATTTCTATGCAGGTATGTACTACTCATATGCATGTTGTGTATATTGGGCTCGATAAGACCAGTAAGACTCACTATAGCTTATTAAGAATCACTAACGCTTATTAAGAACCATTATAATCCAAGAATACCTTTTATGGCTTATTAAGGCCTAATAACACCAAGGTGACTTGTTACGGGATTTGTATATAGGTGTGTACTACTTATATGCATGTTGTGTATATTGGGCTCGATAAGACCACTAAGGCGGCGTTTGTTTTTTAAGAGGTGTTAAAGTCTAAAGTCTGATTTCACTTCTGATTTTTTAAGAGGTAGTGCCTATTAAGAACAACTGAAGCTTATTAAGAACTATTATAGTCCAACAAGACCATTTGTGACTTATTAAGGCCCAATAACACCTATGGTGACTTATTACATATTTTTATGCATGTATGTACTACCTATATGCATGTGGTGTGTATCGGGCTCGATAAAATCACTAAGACCCACAATAGCCTATTAAGAACCAATTGTGAGTTATTACGTCTTTGTATGCATTTGGTATTTATTGGAATCGATAAAATCACTAATAAGCAATGAACAAGGACGTGCTGCAGGATTAACCCATTACCTTCTGATGTCTTTTGATGATGAAAACAATTGTTGGAAGCCAAAATCGCTCCAAATCACGTTCCAAATTTAAATGATATAAATATGAAATAACTACAAAATTAGACGAAATAAACTAATAATTACCTAAGAATCTTGAAAATGCCTTTTAATTCATCTGTCAACGAGTTCTTACATTTTCAACTACCTATATTTATTTATATTTTTACCTTAGGCAACATAGAAATAAGAAAATATGTTGACTAAGCTAGATCTTACGCAACAAACACAATAGATTATATGTTGCTTAAGTAAAAGTAGGTGCCAACCTTAAATCACGTTTGTTGGAAGCCAAAATCGCTCCAAATCACATTCCAAATTTAAATGATATAAACATGAAATAACTACAAAATTAGATAAAATAAAATTATAATTACCTAAGACAAAATAATAATTTAAATGATTATATGTTGCGTAAGTAAAAGTGGGTGTGAAATTTAAATGACCCGTCAACAAGTTATTACACTTTCAACTACCTATGATTATTTATATTTTGACCTTAGGCAACATAGAAACAAGAAAATATGTTGTTTAAGATAACTTTCATTTATTAAAAAAAATTATAAAACTAAGGCAACATAAGGGAAAATGTTGTTTAAGATAGTTGAGGCAACATATAATTATTCATATGTTGCATAAGGTCTAACTTAGACAACATAGAACTACATGTTGCCTAAGAGGAAACTTAGGCAACATATATTAGCCTTTGTTGCCTAAGCTTATCTTAAGCAACATAGACAATTAGCATATGTTGTCTAAGACAACATTTGGTGTAATACTTGTGAAACAACATTTTAGTATACCACATCACATTTCATGTCATTTTGGTTTCTTTTCACATTTTGAAACAGCAGTACATTGTTTCACCTTAACAACATTGTGTTGTTTCACAATATGAAACAACACTTTAGTGTTTCACATCACATTTCTTGTCAACTTTTGTTTTGTTTTGTTTTGTTTTGTTTTCAAATTGTGAAACTACACTACATTATTTCACCTTGTGAAACAACAATTTATTGTTTCATTTTAGCGACATTATATTATTTCACAATATAAAAGAACACTACATTGTTTCAGCACGTGAAACACCAATACATTGTTTCACATGACATCACTTTAGTGTTTCACATTACATTTCACGTCAACTTTTCTTTTGTTTTATTTTCAAATTGTGAAACAACACTACATTGTTTCACCTTGTGAAACAAAAATTTATTGCTTCTCTTTATATATTATTTCACAATATGAAAGAACACTACATTGTTTCACCATGTGAAACAACAGTATATTGTTTCACATTAGCAACATTGTGTTGTTTCACAATATGAAACAACACTTTAGTGTTTCACATCACATTTCACATCAACTTTTGTTTTCAAAATTGTGAAACAACAATATATTGTTTCACCTTGTGAAACAATATTTTATTGTTTCACCTTAACATCATTATATTGTTTCACAATATGAAAGAACACATTAGTGTTTTGCTTTTACATCAAATTTTACATTAACTATGTTTTGTTCTCACAATCTCAAACAACACTAAATTTGTTTAACTTTAGCGATATTGTATTATTCATTGTGTGAAATCAAACTTTGGTGTTTCCAAATTTCCAGGTAATGTTTTAATTATAATATCTTTATATTACTATATTTTTTTCTCATGTCATGTTTTTATTATTTAAAATAGTCAAATATATTTTATAAAGATGTATGTTTTTCTATACGTTACCATTAAATAATGTATATATGAGAAAATAAGGGGGTAAAAATTAAATTAATAATACAATCAACTAATGAAATATAAAATATTATTATCAATTAATGAAATTTAAAATATCTTATTATTACATATAAATTACATTGCATAAGATTGAATAAAAACAAAATAATAATTGATTCTAAATTTTGATATCTATAAAAAAGGGAAGTGGAAAATAATCAAGAAAATGAAAATTACCATCATGTCATTCCTTAATTATAAATGGAACATTAATTAAGGTTGTTAGATTGAAGTGATTAGATGATTGAGATTGGTTCTTAAGGTTCTCAACATTTTTATGGTTCTCATTTGATTATCGTCATATATATATAATATATATATATATATAATATAATATATATATATATATACATACATACGGTACTAGGGGTAGTTTTATTTGAAACCACCTTAATTTTTAAAACCATGGAAACTGTCGATTTCATTGGTTAAGTTAATGAAATTGTTTAATGAATTTGTAACTTTTGATAAATTGTTTTATATAGTTATTTTCTTGATGAAATTGTTTCATATATTTGTGTTTTTTATGTAAAAATGAAAAAAATTCATCAGAATGAGAAAATGCATGAAACAATTTAATCAGAATGAAAAAAAATACATGAAAGAACTTCATTTTTACATAAAAACACAAATATATGAAACAATTTCATAATAAAAGAATTATATAAAACAATTTCATCAAATTAAACAATTTTATGAACCAATTTCATTAACTTAATCAATGAAATCGATGATTTCCACGGTTTGCAAAATTAAAGTGGTTTCCATTTGATCTATCCCCTATGGAATTATATATTTTTAGAATATATATATAATATCTTACATACTATATTATATATTATATATTTATATTATAAATATAATATCTTACATGATGTATAAGGGGGAAAGAGTGGAGAAGGTGCGAATCAAAAAATGTTCACATGTGAATAATAAAAATGTGGGTTCATATATGCATCTTAATATATGAATAATTGGTAAAAAGACAGTTAAGTAAATATGAGTTTACATATGCATTTTCATATAATTTTTTTTGGGTTTACTAATGATTCACATATGAATATTCAATTCCCACATTCTCAACTTTTTTGAGATTCTCATTTGCACCTTCAACCATACATCTATAGATACATACCGGCCCTTCTTTAGCAAAATGGTCGCCTACATAGTACAAACCGTGCAAACCATAATATTTTTGTTATTTTTACCTATTTATATCTCATTCACTTGCCATTTAAAAACATATTAGCATGTAAACCGTAATTAAATTCACATATGAAACCCTAAAAAACAATATATTACTATATATCTATATATATTAAATCGATAATTATTTTTAGAGTCAACTACAAATTTGGTCCCTATAGTTTGTTGGTTATAATATTTTTCGTCCCGACATTTTCAAAAATACAAGATGGTCATCATGGTTTGTAAAAGGGTCCAGATTTCGTCCCACCCTCTAACGGCCATTAAAAAATTCATTAGATAAAAAAGGGTTCTTTTTAGTCTTTTTGCCACTTTTATGTCATTTTCTTTATAAAAAAGAACTAATTAAATATATATATATATATATATATATATATATATTAATATATAATAATAATAAAATATACTCTTATATACAGGGCCTTCTTTTGAGAACTCTCCAATTTGTGAGATCCAATTTACACCATAAAAACTAGTTTAAAAAATTAAGAGGTTGTTTATAAAACATTTACCGGGTAATTAATCTCAACCACTAGATTAGAATTTTTATTTCCAAGATTTTTTTTTCACTAATTAAAGTAATTGTGGAAAAAATCTAATATCCTAATTTATCCCTATTTTTCTACAATCTTTTTTGGGTAAATCACATTAAATCTCATTTGCCTATAACCCTGCAATCTATAAATCGAATTTAATCTCATTTGCGTAAATATCATATGTGAACATAAATAGCGATGTTTTTCTTCGGTCGTTTGAAATATAATCAAAAGCAAAAGATCTCAACAAATTATTATCGGACAGTGATGATTAGGTGTAGAGTAAATTGATGCTTTGGTCATGTGGTATGTCGAAAATTTTAGTTTTGGTCACTAAATTTCATTTATTACATAAATAACCCAGTGATATGCAGTTTTTGTCGGTTTTGGCCCCTCAACCAAACGACCATCCATTGAAATTAGTTAACTCAACCCATGTTCAATAAGTTTTAATAAATGTAAAAGAAACTGCAAGATAGAAAGTTGAGGGGTTGTGTAATTAAAGTAAAATGAAGATATAAACAATACAGACTAATTTTATAAAATGAAGAACACCAATCGGGACCTCGACATAACCAAAACCCACTACTCCAGCTAACCATTGTCGTCCCCAGCCACGCCTTTCTTTGCGTTGTCGTCGACCACCAGAACCACCCACCCCACCATTTATCGATCAAACCAAAACCAACGAACACACATCACAAATTGAACAAAAACCGACGCAATCCCTAAATCTCAACAATCGAACCCAGACTATGATAGATCTGGAAACCAACAAAGAAATCAGTCATAGAACCGTCTAACAAAAACCGATTTGCAGAATTTAGAGGGGAAAGGGAAGGGGTTCTGATTTCTACCCATATTAGTTTTAAGTTTTAGTTTCTAATTTTGGTTTTGGTGTCTAAATTTGGTTTGTGTTTCATTGATTTATTTCTGGAATTGCTTCTTTTTCATCAGAGACAAGCTCAACGACAATTATCAAGCATTGAGGTTTAGTTTAGGTTTTAGATTTAGGGTTTGTGTTCTTGATTTTCATTTAACTACAAACATAGCCCCACAACCTTTTTTGTTCTTTATTTGCTTTAATTACATAAGAGCCCCTCAAATTTCTTTCTTTTCCATTTCATTTAAAAGTTATTATAAATTGCAAAAAGGAAAAAATGCCCTCGAGTTAACGAATGTCAATGGTTGGCCGTTTGGTGGAGGGACCAAAACTGATAAAAAAAATGCATACCACAAGCTCATCCATGTAATAAATGAAGTTTAGGGATGGAAACAAAGATTTTCGACATACCAAACTGTAATGTACTCTTAACATATTGGTTCATATGTGTACATGTGCATCATAACATAGATTCACATGTGAATCTTATTCATAATTTGTACTTAAATAAATTTACAAACTTATAATCCAGATTATGAATTAGTTTAAGATTCATATGTGAATTTTTAAAAATGTATATCGTCGTTGATCTTAAATTATAAAGATAATGAAATTCTCATTTTTTTTGCAATAATTTATTCAATTAAATATTATTATATTTTAGATAATTTAATTTGAAAGAAAATGGGTACATTTTTGAAAAAGAAGTGGATTAGTGATTTTGTGGACTGGATTAATAATTTAGTTTAACAAAAGTTTCAAAATATTTCCCTCGTCTTTCATTTCTTTCAGTAATTCATTATTTTTTTCTATTTACATATAAGACCTTAATCCATTGAAATCTCTCATCTAATGGATGGAATATATTCTCACATTCTTAACATTTATGACATTCTCATTTGAACCCTATATAATGAGAGGCTCAAATAAGAAGGTTAAATATCATAAGGTAAGAATTTGTAACAACCCAAAACATTAACATAGCAAATAGATGAGATCAAACCCCCAAACTGCAGTCCCAATACAAAATCTCATAATAAAGGGTTAACATAGTCTGACATTGAGTCTATTACAACCGAGAAACTAAAGTAAAAGCATCTATGATGCTACTAAGGCCCGCTTCATACGTACTAGCTCCTAAAGCTTCTCCTTGCCTTTAGAAGATCCGGTCGCAACTCTGTTACCTGAAAATGGGTTTTGATAAAAAGTGAAAACGAGGATTAGACCGGATGGTCTAGTAAATTCCCAACCTCGTCCAGTTTAAAATACACACACAAAAATATGATTAAACAAATAATCAATAATAATCTCACAATATTTATGACACATGAAGTGTCCTGATCCACGCCGAAACTCGTCCACCAGCGTAAGGACTACTCGTCCTCGGGTCCCCCCAGTAGATCCCCATACGACCCCCTAGTCGATGTCGTTTCCGTGTGTAGGGAAACATATTCGAAACACACAGTTCAACCATCCCCGATGGTTATATAAACATAGCCTTGGTCATTACTCATTGAATATCACATCGCCATAGAGCATGATCATAAACATGTAATATATATATATATATATATATATATATATATATAAACAATATAGGGCTTTTCATAACACATCTATAGCGTCATTAAGGAAAGTGGTTTATCAAGATTAACGATAACAACCAATGTAACACAATCCCATTTCCAGTTTAAAGATACATTTAAATAATTTGAAAATAAGGGAACTAACCTGATGTTTGGATTTTGGCACCCGCGACGCTAATCCCAAAAAGAACGAATGCCTACATTCCGAATTTAGTAAAGCCATTAAATTCCCGATCCTAATCCTACAAGATTCCTAAATCAAGGTTCAGTTAAAAGATGAGGTGATCCAACTAATTCCAGTGGCCGAATGCTCCGGGAGACCCCGGTCTCACAACCCCGGGCGACCCCGGTCACGAGATACCCGGGCGACCCCGGTCACAAGATACCCGGGCGACCCCGGTTGGAAGGACACCGGGCCACTCAAGGTTGCTTACGCATCGAGGCAACTCAAGATGAGTTTGGGTTGCGTTTTGATGCAAAGGGGAAAAGTGATTGCTTACGCATCGAGGCAACTCAAGGTTCACGAGAAGAACTATCCTAGCGATGACTTGGAGTTAGCGGCGGTGGTGTTCGCTTTAAAGCTTTGGTGGCATTACCTATATGGCATGAAATGTATACTCTACACGGATCATAAAAGTTTGAAATATTTCTTCGATCAAAAAGAGTTGAACATGAGGCAAAGATAGTGGCTCGAATTACTCAAAGCTTATGATTGCGAGTTACTTTACCACCCCGGTAAGGCGAATGTGGTGGCCGATGCGCTAAGTCGGAAGGACTATGTTGGAAGCATTCGGGCAACCCTTTTAAGGATCGAGTTAGTGTCGATCCTTGTTGAGAGAATCAAGACATCTCAAGTAGAAGCCTTGTTGGAAGAAAATCTCAAAGAAGAAGTTATGACAAAACAACATTTGCTCTTAACGGAAGATAGTCGTGGAGTGAAATTGTTCAACGGTCGTATATGGGTACCCAAAGTTCAGGGCAATCGGGAACTTCGTCTTGAGGATGCCCATAAGTCCAAGTATTCCATCCATCCGGGGAGTACAAAGATGTATAGGGACTTGAAGCTACACTATTGGTGGTCGGTAATGAAACTTGATGTGGAGCGTTATGTGGCATGCTTATAAGTGACAGTCGAGCATCAACGACCGTATCGGAGTCTTCAATCCTTGGAGATCCCCGAGTGGAAATGGGAGCATATTACCATGGACTTCGTAACTAAGTTTCCCAAAACTCTTCGAGGTCACGATACCAAATGGGTAATAGTTGATCGATTGACCAAGAGCGCACACTTCATGGCCATGCGCAAGATACTACCGATGGACAAGTTGGCAAAGCTTTACATTTACAAAGTGGTTTCAAGGCATGGGGTGCCTCTATCTATTGTGTCGGATCGCGATAGTCGGTTCACTTCGAATTTTTAGGATGGCTTGCTGAAGGAGGTGGGTACTCGAGTGAAGTTGAGTACGGCTTACCATCCTCAAACCAATAGTCAAAGCGAGAGAACAATCCAAACGCTGGAAGATATGCTAAGGTCTTGCGTTATCGACTTCGGGATAGTTGGTACTCTCACCTACCTTTGGTGGAGTTCGACTACAATAATAGCTACGACTCGAGTATTGGAATGGCACCATTTGAGGCCTTGTATGGGCGAAAGTGCAGAACTCCCGTGTGTTGGCTTGAAGCGGGAGAGAAGCAATTCGTCGGGCCCGAAATTGTTCAAGAAACGACTGATAAAGTGAAGGGTATTCGAGAACGGTTGAAAGCGGCTCAAGATTGGCAAAAGAGCTATGCCGATAAGAAGAGGCGACCGATGGAGTTTCAAGTGAGTGACCGGGTGATGTTTAAGGTGTCACCTTGGAAGGGCATAATCCGGTTCGGAAATTGCGGGAAGTTGAGTCCCCATTTCCTTAGACCCTTTATGGTACTTATGCGTGTGGGCCAGCAAGCCTACCAGTTGGAGCTTCCACCGGAAATGAACGGGATCCATAACACTTTCCATATTTGTTAACTCCGAATATGTTTGGCGGAAGAGGAGAGTGTCATTCCTCTCTCGGAGATAAGAGTGGATGAGGGGAATCATTTTGTGGAGGAACCCGATGCTATCCTAGAGAGGAAATCCAAGAAACTTCGCCACAAGGAAGTCACCGTGGTCAAGGTCCAATGGAAACATCATCGTGGAGCCAATGTGACGTGGGAAGCCAAGGAGGATATGAAGCGGAGATATCCTCACCTGTTCGGATAGCTCAGATTTCGAGGACGAAATCGTTTCCAAGTTGGGGAGGATTGTAACGCCCGAATTTTCGGTAAGAATAACCCTTATGATTTTTGTATGTATCTGTGTGGCTGTGACCCCTAACTGGTAAAAATTAGAAGAGAAACTTTGCCCTACATAGGAGCCAAAATAAAAATTAGAGCACTTAATAAACTCCAATCAATGAGCATTAAATGAATCATTCAATTGTTTGGGCCTTGGAGTGTGGTGTTCTTAGTGGGCTATCTTTGACATTAAATATACATATTAAATGTCAAAGATAGGGCCTTGGGCCTTGGGATCTCGATGGGGTAAAGGTCTCTGATTGTGGATTCGATAGTGCATCTGTATCCTAGGTCAAGAGGCGATTTTTGGATGCATTAAAGTGGCTCAACTACCATCTTCATCAAAACTCTCATCATCAACATAAGATGAAGTCTAGGACTTCATTAACTTCCTAGCCTTCATCTCCTTCTTCAAGAACATTTGGATTTCTAGGGTTTTCAACAAAACCCATATTGTGAGTTCATATTTACATTTTGAAACTTTATACATGTCAAAATAACATTTTTTGAACTTCTAATCATCTCCCTACTTTTATTTACTTGTTGAGAAGTTTTGACCTAAACTAGGGTTTTGGAGATTTTTAGGGTTTTCATCTTTTCTACTAAGATAAAGGGGTTTTTACCATGTGTGAGGTATAATGTGATTTCATATGCACATTTATGATGGATTACATGAAGGAAACTTATTTGTCGTTTATAAGGTTTTCATGCTATGGTGGAGTTAGTTGGTAATACAAATCTTTGTGAAGAAATAAATGGGTTTTGTTATTGGGGTCGATGACCCACTTAAAATGATATGGCTCTTGAATGGATTGGGTTTCTTGGTGTTATTTATACAAGGAAAGGTATTTTGGAAAAACGATTAATACTAAGAACTATATGTTGATTATAGTTGGTTACAAATATAATTGTAACTATAACACCCTCAGATTTGGTAAGAGCAACTAATAAAATTTTTCGATACCACATCAAATAAAAGACAAACTTCTTTCCTATAAATCAAAACTCAATAAAAAAATTCTATAATTGACCTCAACAACAATGACATCAGTATTAAGCAAGGACTAAAACGAAGTCAGGTGCTACTTATCCCTAATACAAGTTGCTCTCCTCAAAACTAATGTGGAAGACTTCTCGAAACCAATCTCACTCGTGCATGCAACTAGCACTCATCTCTTCACAAAAACGTTAGTACCATTCCCCAACCTAAACCTGATGCACATGCCGACAAATAAAAAGGTAAGGCTAACGCCTAGAGTGTTCAAGAGTTTTCAACATGAACAAATATAGTTGTTAAAAGAAAGAATGTCGTTTAAATCATTGTCTTTCAAAATAATTTGCTTTAAATATTAAACGACTCATTTTCTAATAACACACACCTTTAAAAACAAGCAACCCAACATAAACATTCTTTCGTAAAAAAACTTCAACCCCAAACTCACCCAAAACGTGAATAGTAACTAAACTCCCAATTTATAAAATTGCGGATAAGACTTTATTTCCCGAAACACCCAAACACGGGAGGGCATAACACTCGACCCATAAATCACGAATAAAATCCGTATATACAAAACGTCACCGAAAACATGGATAATAAAATAATACCATTTAATACCCAAATAGCACCTTCTAGTGATGGGAGAGACCCAATTTCGTTGTACGTGGTGGAACACAAAGTTAAGCCACATAACCACGTTGTCGAACTACACCTCAGATCGTAACTGTATTACCTGCTCTGCCGAGCTACACCTCCAGTCGTACTTTATTTCAAGTCCCAAAACACTGTATCCCCCATTGCCTGCTCTGTCGAGCTACACCTCAAGGATACACGATCTTATTGCCTGTTCGATCTCTAGTGGAGTTTCATCCTAAGGGTAATCATTCGACTCCTAGTGCCTACTCCCTAGCATTCAAGATAGGAGTCACAACTCCTTACTTGATAACTCATGATGTCTAACCGTCATGCACAAGAATTAGAACATCGCAACACAAAACCCATGGTCCCGGAGTACAACCCATAATGGTTCATCTCCGCAGAACAACCGGGACAACAACAATGCCAACCTGACATATTACCCGAGATGAGAATGCCAAGAGTTCTCACCATTAACTACAACTAACTTACATGCCTATGGATCCAATGCATTACAGTATAAAATACATAACTTCAAATGAATGACACACGCACTCAAACATGTATTCTCCAAAATAAAGTGCAATAAATGCGACTCCCACCCAAAGCTCCACTTTAAGTTATTAAAACCAGACAAATGTCCCCAAGACTCGGTAATTACATAAACTGAGCCTTAAGCTCAACCAAAACAAGTGACCACATGTTAAAATCCCCCAAATGCAATAAAACGCAATAGACCAACGTTTATGCAAACACATGTTCCAAAATACATGTATAAAACCCGACACAATTTAGACCGGGACAAATCATTTCCCAAATAAATTTATAAACCCATTGACTCTTTCAAAACATCCCGTAACACGAGTTTGAGAATGACCAAACTCCAAAGACCCACATGCTAGTATTTTCAAAACATTCCACGCCATAAAATACACATATTACCAACAAACACAAGAATGCATTTTTACCAAATAATCTCCATTTATGAAATAAGTCGTCAAAACATTTTAGTTATGATATATTCATTAAAATTCCCAAAAATCCCAAAGATGGGTGTTTCACAAGTTTATAGAATTAAACGCTTCATATAGTCAAAATTTATCAGATAACTCAACAGTTAATAATTTCACATGCAACGTATAAACATATAAAGATTGACATTGTAACACCCCGAATTTCGTTGTTTTGCGAAGATGTTGGAGGAAATGAGGTTTCTGTTTCTGTCTACAGGGCGCACGGGTCGTGCTCCCTCCTTCAGAAAAGACGCACGGGTTGTGCGCATGAATCAGTGTGCGAGGCAGTGGCTTGCGCACGGGTCGTGCGCATTTCCTTCTTTGAGGGCGCACGATCAGGTCACTTTTGTGGATTGCTTAAAATATTGAATTGAGAGATATTTTCTTAATATCTCAAAATATCAAATCTCAGATTCTCTCTCTCTTCTTTTTCTCTTTTCTCCTTTTCGATCTTCAAGGCTAGTTTAGTTGCTAGTTTTCGGTGTTTCTAGCAAGGGGTCGGTGTTTTAAGCTTCACCTCTTCGTCGTGATCATTATCTGGTTTCCCGGGTTTTATTCTGAAAACCTACCGGTGAGTTCCTACTACCACTTTACAAACTTTATACATGTCAAAACTCTTATTTGCGAAATCCGAAGTATTTCTACGGTATGATTTCATGTTCTCTACATTTTGATATAAATGAAGTTTTTGGTGATTTTCGGGGTTCCCGATCAGTTTTGACTAAAATGACTGGTTCCGCCTTATTAAAGTAAAATGATGTTTCACTTGCACATTATGTGAATATGTAAAAAGAATGTTTAAGGACTCATTTTAATGATTTTCATTCTTACCAGAAGTTGAACTGGAAATGATATCTTATTTATAAAATGTGTTTATACCATATGTTTATTTATGGTTGGTCACATATGTTGTTGTGACGAGTTTGTACCATTACTAGTGGATCCCTAGGTTTTGAGTCGACTGTATTATTGGGAGGTCATATTCCCCATTTTGTAACTATGGATGCATATGTTTCTAGAGGGCAACTTGGTACGGTTATGTGAGGCCGGATACTAGCCATGGTTCATAGTGATCCTAGTGATGGAGTATGCATTGGTTTTGCTTGGGGCTAGATCTCACATTTTAGCACGGACTTATGTGTTCGTATCCTCGGATTCCAATTGTTTAGCTCGTAACTCGGATTTTGGCCTACTTAGTGTTACGCCACCATCCTTGGTAAAATGGTCCTTTTGTCATCGTTTAACAAGTTTTGGACCGAAAAGGCCCGGCTGTGGCGAAATGTTATCTTTATGAACTAAACCTTTATGAAAAGATTTCCTTATGATACTGATGTTTATATCTTTTGAGCTTTATAACTGTATGCTCTCACCAGGCTTTAAGTCTGACACTTTTTCTCAAATGATGTGTATAACAGGTTTTCCTTAGCGGTGGGTTGTCGGGGTTTTGAGAGATGGGTTTGGTCTCGAGGCATTTTGAGATGACTAGTATTGTTTCAGGGCATTTGTTAAGTCCCATTCTTTTGGTACATTTTGAATTGTCAATTGATGTAATCTTGATTTAGGTGTCTGGATTAGTTTGTTGATAAACTCTATATCGATACAGGTTTTTGTAAAGTCTTAAGGACTGATCCCCTTCTTGGGAGCTTATTATCAATACGAATGTCATGTTGCCAAGTTTTTCCAGGTTTTAATTTACACTGATTTTTAGGGTGTTACAAGTATTTTTGGCATGTACACCGTTTTCACAAATCATCTTGAACTCACTTTGCTAGATTTAGGCTAAATCTAGATTTTCCTCAACTTGAGCTCTTTTGAAAGAATTCGAATCTTCAAGCCAAAACTCCCAAAAACCTAGATTCACAATTTCTAACCATAAGTATACATATTCAACCATCTAGAATCGATCCTCAAACATTTTACATCAATATCCCCAATTTGGCCAAAACCCTAATTTTTGACCTAATTTCTCCAAAATCAACAAACTCGAAATTTGAGAAACCAAACACTAGGAAATCATCAATGGAGGATTTATATCATATAATAAGATTTAGCAATGGAGATGATGAACTTACCACTTAGGTTTGGGCAAAGCCCATTAAACTCCAAAATCTCCAGGGTTGGTGATGAGAACTTGGTCTTCCATCAAAAGGTGAAACCACTAGCAAGAGATAGGGAAGGGACACTCTAATTTCCATGGAAAAGCCTTAAAATCGATTAGGGTTCGTGAGGGAAGAAGGGGGAAACGGTTTGGGGGAGAAAAGGAAAAGATTGGAAGTGAGAAATGAGAAGAATGGCTTAAAATCGGGATTTAATCAGCCCTTGGTGCTCGTGGGCGACATTGTCACACGACAATGACAGTGTCAAAGTTGCAGGACATTGTCGCATGGAGTGTACCGAGGGCAGTCTCCCTCCTGCGATTTTGCCAAGAAACAGTGACACTGTCATAGTCGCTTGGGCATAGTCATCGAGCGTGTACCGAGTCCCAAAACATGTCTTTTCTCAACGCCAACACTCCCGATACTCTAAAGATCTAAAAGTAATGTTTTCCAAACATAAATCCCACCATTTACAAGCTACAAAACGTCCGGGTGACCTTTTCTTACCAAAAATCACGGGTGTTACAGTAACAAGTCTAGACTATTACTAATGGATCTATAGGTATAAAGTCGAGTTAATATTTGGGTTAAATCCCGTTTGTAGCTAATTGAGACATTGGACCCTAGGTGGCAATTTGGTACGGTTATGTGGGACTAGATACTAGTCGTGGGTCGTAAATGTAAATCCTAGCGAATGAGCATGATTAGGATCATTGGGTGCCCTCCCCCACATCTGAGTACGAGTCGACGAACTCGTGGCCTTGATCCTAGTATGGTGAGCTCAATAACTTGGAAAGTGACCTACTTTTGTGTTCCACCACAATTCTTGGGTACGAGGGTAGTCAATCATCAATATCTAATGCTAAATATCCAATTTAGACTGCTACTTGGAACTATGACAATATAGAGAGACAATATAGAGAGACAAAGGATGGATATAAAATTATTTTTTTTCCATTTGAAATATCCAACTTGTTTTCTGCAACTCTCTTAATGAAAATTAGAAGCTTGATATTATTTTACAGTTTCTACCAACTTGAGCTTCCAACATAAAATAAAAATATCTTGAAAATGAGCATGAGGGAGGAAATATAAAGGGATATTCTCATGTTATGTTGAAGAACCAAGTTCACATTGCTCTATCGTCAAATGTGTCGTTCAAATTAAGGATGATTTTGATTAAGAATTTTGGTTGTCTTTCTAGATTATTATATTGTACCAAATAATTGTTCATTTTGTATTCTAAATTGGGCTGGTTCGCTTGAAGTTACTGTTTGTTACTAATAGTTTTTCAATGGACTTGTTACGCTAGGAAAAATGGGCAGCTATCCAAGTATGGTGATACTAAAACAAGGCGTAGCATTTTACGAGTAAGCACTTATCCGGGTTAGGATTTGGTAAATGACCCTTACTAACAAATTATAGCTTAGTACTCAAAGGAAGAACATAGCAAATTACCCCTAAAAAACTAAAAACCAATAAATTACGTAACTGAATTTGGTGCCAAATCCTACTCAATTAACTAATTTAATAGAAGAACTGAAATCAAATTCATAAAAGTAAACAAAGAAATCAACAACATCTATGCAAAACCAAACAAATAAAGCAAAGAGAATGATGATACAAGACCAATAAATAAATTGGTATGGTGAATCTACCATAAAACTGTGGGAGGTTTGATCAAGTTACCACCAATAGTAAATGCGTCAGTCTTCAAACAACAATTAAATATGAGATTTATAGTTATATTTTTACTTATAGACACCAATAAGCAAAATATGAACCTGCAAATAAGCGATAAACAATCATAACTTGGAAGATACACATGTAGGAAACCGACTAGTCAAGATTAAAACTGAAAAACTATTAGAAACAATGAAATACATAAAGTCTATTGGAAGAATGATAACAAAATCGACTCACAGTGGTCTGGTCGTGCCGTCCCGTCGCCCAGAAATCTAGAATCGACCACCAGATGAAACCTCAAACCTCAATCGAGACTTCGAGTTCTTCGATAGTTCGAGTGTTCGACTTCGAGAGAAAAAGCAACGGCCCAATGGTTGAGGTGATCGGTGACCGGTGGTGCTGCTTCACCGGCGGTGATAGTGAGAATAGTGGGGGAGGAGAGGCTGCTTGCTGAGGAAGATGAAAATGGGTAAATAAACCCTAGCCCCTAGGTATCACACGCTTAAAACCCAAATTCAAATTCAAATTATTATTGTTTGGGTAAAAAGTCCAACAAACTATGGTCGTACGACATAAGGACGCTCTTTCTTCAGGCGACCTCGACTAAAAAATATCCGTCCAACGAATACCATCGTACGACTTGATTTCAGTTACTAATTGGCAGCATACATTATATCATGTTTAAATGCAGGCATTCATGACCAGGGATTGTAACGGAAGACGTCATCAATAGCAATTAGCAAAACAGATGCTGTCATCAATAATCAGAAACGGTCATATGCATTCAAAGACTTGGAGTATAAATACGAAGCTGAAACCTCACATTGGGACATCTGACTCTCAGACTTTACAAGCTCACGAATTACGCTCTTTAGCTCACTCAATCTCTCTTGAAGTTCACAAAGCATTCTATTGTTTGTCGTACGACGCACGACAGAAGTTTGATTACACACGACGCACGATCGAGTTAACTTTATTGTATTGTTTTATATTACGTTTCACTTGTAATATTTGTTCTTAAGGACGACGTCCCTGATTGACGTCCATAGTGCACGACGACTCACACTCGTCCGCGGTTTTTACCCATTTTAGGGGTTTTCCGCGTCACCAATTCTCTTGTCTCATTTACTTTATTTTTATTATAGTCGTACGATTATTGTTGTTAATTTCTTTGGTTGGATCAAGCTCCACATTTACCTTAAATTTTCCTTGTGAGATTTTTGGCATAAACAGTTTGGCGCCCACCGTGGGGCCCCATCCAAAGGAAATCTTCAATAATCTCACAACAGACTAACGTTTTCTCTTAGTGTTTTCTTGTCCAGTTATCCAGGATAATGGCATTCCAAGGAACTCAAGATCATATCGTAGCTCAAATGAACATGGAGCTGACAGCTGCTCGTGCTCGTATTGACGCCCTAACAACTCAAGCTCGACAAGCAGCTGAAACCATCGAGAATTTGAGAAACCAAAATAGGAACAATGTGATGGGGACTACAAATGCTTATGTTGGTACTTGGAATGTGCTCCCTCCATTGCCTAATTATCCTCGACCACCATCAATTAATCCTGCGACCTTTGCAATCCCAACCATGCCTATGGCCTCTATTCCATTCAATGGATATGCCTCTGATGCCTCGCAGCAGAATAGCCTCAATGGGACTGGTTATGTTCCATTGGGCACTTCAAATATTGTTCCCTTAGATCCCGTTGCACAAAGACTAAAACTTCTGGAAGAACAAAATGAACGTGTCATGTCGATGTTGTCCAAATTGCCGGGGGCAGCAGTTCCAATCGATGTCGAACCACGTGCAGGATTTCAAGCGTCACCGTTCATTGATGAGATCGCATTAGTAGATGTTCCAAAGAAATACAGCATTCCAACCTTCATTCCAAAGTACTCAGGCGTCACTGATCCAACGGAACATGTCGCTCAATATAAGCAACTTATGTGGACTGTTTCAATACCGTACCAATTCCAAGAAGTTTGCATGTGCAAAAGTTTTGGGGCGACCTTGACCGGGGCAGCTTTACAATGGTTAATATATCTCAAACCTAAAACTATTGGGTCTTTTGCAGAATTGGTGAATCAATTCACTCAACAATTCGCTAGCAGCCGAAAAATGGAGAAGCAAACGAGCGACCTCTACTACGTCGTGCAGAAGAGTGGGGAGTCCATCCGGGGCTACTTTAATCGGTTCAACGCGGAGATGATTAGTATCTGTAACTGCGATGTAAAAACAGCAATCGAAGCATATAAACGAGGTCTGGACGATAGTTCCGGGTTATATCTCGATCTTACAAAGTATCCTCCGGAAACCTTTGAAGATGTGCGAGCACGGAAGCTTGCCCATATGAGGGTTGAGGATGACCTTGCTTTCAAAAATAAACACTAGGACGACCGGAAAAGCCTAGGTGTTAAAAAGCCAGACTTCAAACCAAAGTCAACCAATCGATCAGAGCCTACCAGACAGATTTCAAACGTCAGATTCGAAAAGAAAGGACCGGCGACTTCTAAGTCTGTCCAGTATCCTAAGGTGTCATCTTATGGTTTCCCTAGATCAGCTAAAGACGTCGTCGTGTCCTTGAAGCAACTCCAGCATAACGTTCGGTGGCCAAAGAAAAGTGACAAAGACAGTGACAAGAAGGACAAAACTAAATGGTGCGACTTCCATAATGACTTCGGTCATATAACGGATGATTGCATCGCCTTAAAGAAAGAGTTGTCCTGGCTCAACTCGAAAGGTTATTTGCAGGAATTGACGGAAAAGAAAGACGCACATCCCATATCCCCAGAGCATGCCAAGGTGATTAATTGTATCACCGGAGGTTCTGATATCTGTGGGACCACCTATTCAGCCGCTAAAAGACATGCCAGTCGCGGTCCCGACGACCGACCAATTCCAAAGGAGGCACGACTCAAAGAGGACGCAGAATTGGAGGCTATGCCCTTAACGTTCGACCAGGCGGATCTCGATGACGTACATCAGAAGCATCATGACGGACTAATTATCCAATTGAGCATTGGGAATTGTCTGACCAAAAGGATACTCGTCCTAGGAGGTAGTTCAGCTAACATTATCTTTTTTGATGCAGTGAAAGCAATGGGCATTGACAAATCCGAGATTACACGGCGCTCGACCACACTCGTTGGATTTAATGGTGGAGCGACAAACACCATGGGGGAAATCACACTCCCAGTATATGCTAAAGGAATCAACAGACAGACGAAATTCAATGTCGTCGATTGCTCATCAGCTTATAATGTTATTCTTGGGCGACCTTGGATTCATGACATGAAGGTTGTGCCTTCGACATATCATCAAACCCTGAAATTTCCCACGCAATGGGAAGTACAGGAAATCAAAGGCGAAAGAAAGGTTGATATGGAATGTTACAAAGTTTCCTTGAAGCCCCCGAAGCAGACAGTATAGCAATTACAGAACCAGGACGTTCCTGGGACTAACGACGACTATCGCTTGGAAGATGTCGTCTTAAACCAGGATAAGCCTGACCGGATGGTTTACATAGGTTCGACGCTCGACCCTTCCTTTAAAAAGCAACTAATTTCTTTTTTGCAGGACCACTATGATTGCTTTGCTTGGACGCACGACGACATGGTGGGTATCGATCCGAGTATTATTATTTCTCATAAACTCAACATCGATCCATCATTTAAACCCGTTCAACAGAAAAGACGAAAATTTGCTCCTGAGAGGAATAAGGTTATCAACGACGAAGTTGATAATTTACTTAAAACAGGAAAAATACGAGAAGTCAAGTATCCAGATTGGCTCGCTAATGTTGTAGTCGTCCAAAAGAAAAATGGCAAATGGCGAGTCTGCATTGATTTCACAGACCTTAACAAAGCTTGCCCGAAGGATCCATTTCCATTGCCACATATCGACTCTATGGTCGACGCTACAGCAGGACATGAGTTACTCACGTTCATGGATGCATAT
Organism: Arctium lappa; assembly: GCA_023525745.1. Classification (NCBI taxonomy): domain Eukaryota; kingdom Viridiplantae; phylum Streptophyta; class Magnoliopsida; order Asterales; family Asteraceae; genus Arctium; species Arctium lappa. Next base: position 66,021,839 of record CM042059.1, on the reverse strand, counting down.
TCTGGGTATAACCAGATATTGATGCATTCAGACGACTAGGAGAAAACAGCCTTCATGACAGATAAAAGTATTTATTGTTACAAAGTAATGCCTTTTGGTCTTAAAAATGCAGGTTCGACATATCAACGATTGGTAAATATGATGTTCAAAGAACATTTGGGTGATACTATGGAAGTATACATCGATGACATGCTTGTCAAGTCGAAACATGTGGACGATCATATCGGACATTTGAAGCAGTCGTTCGACATCTTGCGTGAATACAAGATGAAGTTGAATCCGACGAAATGTTCCTTTGGAGTTCGAGCTGGAAAATTTCTCGGTTATATGGTCACACGACGAGGAATCGAAGCTAATCTAGAACAGATTAAAGCAATTGTCGTGCAAAAATCGCCCAGAAATTTTAAAGAAGTCCAACGTCTTACAGGACGTGTAGCAGCGTTGAACCGGTTCATTTCTCGGTCGTCCGACAGGTGTCATTTATTCTACAATGTCCTGCGAAAGAATAAAGGGTTCGAATGGACGGACAAGCATGAAGAAGCGTTGCAGCAACTCAAAAAATATATGATGTCGCCTCCTTTTCTCTCTAAACCTGAGCAAGGTGAAGTCCTTCAACTTTACCTAGTCGTCAGCAATAATTCGGTAAGTGCAGTTCTTATACGAGAAACCGACGGACGACAACTGCCAATTTACTATGTAAGCAAGACTCTATTAGATGCTGAAACCAGGTATTCGTCTATAGAAAAACTTTTACTTTCATTAGTCATGGCTGCTAAAAAGTTACGACATTATTTTGAGTCACATCCTATAATTGTGGTAACTAATTTTCCTTTAAAGTCTGTGTTAAGAAAGCCCGAATTAACAGGACGATTAGCTAAGTGGAGTATTTACCTCAGCAATTTTGACCTGGACTTCAAGCCCAAAACGGCGATCAAGTCACAGGTATTAGCAGATTTCGTCTCAGATTTCAGTCCAGAACTGGAAAGTACAATGACGTCCGACAAATTAATTGTGGCGACTTTGCACGACACTACATGGACGCTTGACGTTGATGGTTCGGCAAATATACGTGGCACAGGCTTGGGTGTCGTCCTACAGTCCTCACAAGGGGGCAAAATGGTATATTCCATACGATGCGATTTCAAAGCAACAAATAATGAGGCAGAGTATGAAGCATTGATTGCAGGAATCAAAATTGCTCATGACTTGGGGGCAACACGTCTGCACGTCCGAAGTGACTCATCCCTAGTTGTTAACCAAATCAATGGAGAGTTCGCAGCAAAAGATTCAAGGATGATTGCCTATTATAAAGTAGTCAAAGAAGAAGCAAAGAAGTTCAGTCACTTTGTAATCGAGCAAATACCAAGAGATCAGAACACTCAAGCCGATGCATTAGCCAATTTGGGGTCAACACTTAGTCGAACGACATTCGACAATATCCCAGTAGTTCATCTTGCAACCCCTTCCATCAAGGAGAATGATAATATTTCAGTCGCACCAATTGAAGAAGAAAATTCTTGGTCGGATGACATTCGAAATTACTTAGAGTACGATCAATTGCCCGATGATAAAATGGAAGCGAGAAAAATTAGATTCAAAGCGTCGAGGTACGTTATGATCAGAGGACAATTGTATCGACGATCTTCAACTGGTCTGAATTTGCGGTGTATCACCAGCAAGGCGCAAGTACACAAAATCTTACAGGATATGCACGATGGTGAATGTGGAAATCACTCCGGAAGCCGCAGTTTAGCCAACCGGATATCGAGACAAGGTTACTATTGGCCGACGATAAGACAAGATGCGACCAGGTATGTACAGTTGTGCGACGCGTGTCAAAGACACACAGGTATGTCTCATAAACCTTCTGAACCTTTGCACTCGACTTTGATCCCATGGCCCTTTATGAAATGGGGAATGGATATTGTTGGGAAACTACCACCTGCTCCCGAGCAAAAGGTATTCCTTTTAGTTTTAACTGATTATTTCTCTAAATGGGTCGAAGCAGCGGCTTTTTCCCAAGTCCGTGATAAAGAAATCGTTTCTTTTATCCAGACTAACATCATTTGTAGGTTTGGAGTTCCATATGAAATAACGTACGACAACGGGACACAATTCATCAGTGACCGAACGCGAAGGTTTTGTGAAGAAAGAAATATCAAGTTAGTAACATCGGCGCCTCGATATCCACAGTCGAATGGTTTAGCTGAGTCGAGCAATAAAACTATCATTAATTCACTCAAGAAACGACTTAAAGCTGCCAAAGGAAAATGGGTGGAAGAATTGCCTTCCGTTCTATGGGCTAATCGTACGACACCTCGTACGTCCACAGGACAGACTCCCTTTTCCTTAGTCTATGGATGTGAAGCTGTGTTACCTATTGAGGTACGACTACCGACTTCAAGACATACGTCTGTTGAACATAACTTAGTCGATCTAAGTTATGATCTTGACGCCCTAGAGGAACTTCGAGAAGCTGCTCACATTCGCATGGCGTCGCAGAAGCAAGCTGTCGAGCGACATTTCAATAAAAATGTTCAGGTCAAAGTTTTTCAAGAAGGCGACTACGTCTTGCGACATGTGTTTCAAAACACTCAAGAACCTAATGCAGGTAAACTTTCCACTAAGTGGGAAGGGCCTTATCAAATCTCTGGTATCGTGGGTAAAGGAGCTTATAGACTCCAAACCTCCGATGGTCGAGATATCCCACGAAGTTGGAATGCAGTTCATCTAAAGAAGTATTTCTTTTAAATTTCATATTTAGTTCCTTCGATTATTTTTTAAGAAAAATTACTAACTTAAGCATCGGAGGGTCGTTGGTCAAACCAACGACCACCCCGCTAATGTTGTTCTTCGCAGGGACGCACGACTTAGCTAATATTTTCATGTCAAGTAATACTCATACGATCGTGTGTATATGATTTGTCGTAATTGTTGATGAAGGTTAAATTTTTATACCTAACTCCCAATATATATATATTTGAAAACCATTATTGCAATTGCACTTGTTCGATCATAAAACTCAGTTGATTTTGCTATAGTATGCTAATGAATGATGGTTTGGTCGAATGTATGACATATTGCACTTATATTGCTCGATGTACAAAAGAAACTTTGTCATTAAAAGAGAAAATTACAAAGTTAAGGGACGACCACAGACGGACGACCCCTAGAGAATAAATCTAAAAAGCTAAGAGGGAGGAACGTCAGACTGTTCCTGCACGACATCAGTCTCTGCTGTTGTCGCCTCTTCTCCACCGTCACTTCCCTCTAACTCATCATCTTCGTCAAGATCCCTTTCAGTCCCCACAGTGTCAAGATAGGTCTTGAGCTCCTCGGCGGCCGACACCATGGGATTCTTCCCACTCAGATGACGTCTCATCAAAGCATGTTGATCCCGGAGGTGCTTAACAAGTTTGTAGAAGGGGGGGGGGGTTGAATACAAACACAGAAATTAAAGTTTAATAAATTGTTTATTGATAAATCAAAAATACAATTTACAAGTTTGTTGCGGAATAAAATTAAGACAGACTTAATCTAAACAAACTTAAGAAACACTAAGATGATTGCACAAGAAATTCAGAGAATGGGGAATTAAGAGATATAGAAAACAATGGTTTCTATATGGAGTTCAAGGATTGAGCACACCTTCAGATGAAGGGGTGAACTTCCTATTTATACCCTATGCATTAAATGCATGGCAGGGTACTTTACACGTGGCGTTCACAGATTGGCTTTGGGAGTCTGAATTTTGGGAGACATGCTTTCGGCCGGGTTATGAACAGTGTAGTTGACAGAGTTGTTGTACGTATGGTGGCAGAGACATGTCCGTTCTGACACATAGTACTAGTTTGTGCAAGGATAGACAAAAGGAAACTTGAGGCATAAGCTTTGTGATCGATTGATCGCTGAGTATCTCTTCTTGCAGAGATAAAGAGGTTCAGCTATCGCTGAAGCTTTTCCTCATGTTCCTTCGCGTATTTGTAGAGTTGTCTTTGCTTCACTGATATCCGCATCAGGTCACTAGAAGACTTCTCTTTGTCCAGCAGCTTTGTCTTCGATTCAGCTATGAACATATGTTGACGCGAGACTTGTCTTCAGGCATTACGATGGTTGTTTACTTCAGGAACTATCAGTGATAACTGAACAGACTCAGTCTAATCACTGATAGTGAAACACTAATACATAGAAATGCTTATAAGAAAGACTATCAGCGATAACTGAACAGACTCAGTCTGATCGCTGATGGTGAAACAGTAATACATATTAAAACGTAATTTTCACTAAGTATAGAAGAGGGTCTTTATCAAATCACTGAGAGAGTTTGGATCAACAAAGCAGCTCGGGCTGTGAGACGAGAGAAAGCTTCAATCTGCCTATTCTCCTTCTCTAAATCTTTGACGTCGCCCTCTAAACTTTCGACTTTCTTGAGCAGGGACGTGACTTCATCAGCAGAGGCAGCAGCGGCAGTAGTGGCCTTTATCTTCTCCACCTCCATCTTGGACGTTAAGGCCTCAAGTTCAAGGACATGGTCCCTGAACTTGATCGTCTCACTTTGAGCTTCGACGAGTTTAGCCTTAAGGCTCTCGACCTTCTTCTTCTCGGCCACGACCGCCTCTAAGGCGACCTTCTGTTTTTCAAAAGCCTCGTCCGCACTCTTTTGTACGTCAGGGAAGGCCGCCCTGAGACCTTCTGTCTGAGCGTAAAAGCTCAGACACGCTTGAAAAGCCTGCAAGACAATAAAGAAAAGATTAAAAAACATAACAATTAAGTAACAAAGAAAATAAAAATAATACAAGCTTACCTTGAAAGAAAGACCGGCAGCATGTGCTCCCGTATCCTCGACCCGAGAATTGTTGTAGCGATCGCGGAAGGTCGGGAGAAGAAATTTCCCCAAATGCGGAAAAATGACGTCCCTCTCAAGGACGTCATTAACCATGAAGTAAGATGGGAGAGTGACTTTGAATGTCGTCTCTCCCACCTTCTCCTTGTTCTTCTCTTCCTTTGAAGAAGAAGAAGGAACTTCGGAGATGGGCTTATTAACGCCCGACACCCCCGACAGGGGAATGTCCTTCGTCACCTGGGTCGAGCCTCCGAGCTCGACACCAGCAACGGTTCCCTTCATCGGTGACGCCCCTGGAAGGGACGTCAAAGTAACGTCGCCCGTCTTCTTAGGCGAAGTCTGAGGTTGCTTGCCTGGAACACGTCTTGGATCTACCCCTGTGGAAGAAGCAGATCTTTTCTTCGATTTCTCCCTTCCTTGACGAGTGAGCTCTAATTGCTCGGCTCGCCTAGCAGCAGCCGACTTTGCAGTTGCGTCTCCTAATAAAAAAGAGAGACAGAAAGAGCAAGTTAGAGAATACTTATGATACATAAGAAGGAGGTATTGTTGAACAACTTACCCGTCATCTCCTCTTCTCTTTCTCCTTCTCTCTTCTCTTCTATATTCTCTCCTTCCTTCGAAGAACCCTTGGTAGGTGTAACTTCAGCGACTAGGACGACTTCGTACTCCTCGTCGTTTGACCGAAGAGAGAATGAACGATCAACAATACATCTCTCTAAGATTCTTTGAACCTTGTTGAGAGAATCCCTCTTTGGCTTCACGACACTAAAGTCAATCACTGTAAAAGAAAGACATATATTAGACAAAAACGCACGACAATAAACCTACCCGATTCATTCCAGCCTGATGACAACCATTGGCTGTCTTCGTCACTTACGGACGCCACTTGAAGGAAAACATACCGATGTTTCCACCCACGGTCGTTCACCGCGGTGTTAAGTATCAGTACGTTATCCCCCTTTGAACGAGGAAACAAGCTATAACGATGATAACCATCTGGTCGCACGCTATAGGCTGTCAAGAGATCGTTCACGTTGAACGGTACCTCCCATTCGGCCGTGAGACGATCAATCACTTGGACAATACGCCAGAATTGAGGCATTTATTGTCCAGGTGTCAAGTCAAAGGCATCTAAAAACGCCCTGACCAAAGGGCTAAAAGGCCAAGAAAAACCTATCTTAAAGGGGTATTCATACAAGACACAATATCCCCTCGGAACTTCATCCGGCTTTAAGTCCTCCGGCGACACTAGATTTATCTCATCTGGAAGCTTAGCCAAACTCTTAAAAAAATCTACGTGTTCTTCTTCTCTAAACAAACTCACTGGTTCACTCGACATTTGAAAGTTAGGGACGTTAAGAGTTGCACACCAATAACTCAAAATATCCCAAGCTTTCCTAGGTTTTCTAGCTATAGATTTTCTATGCATAAATCGATACAGAAAAGGGTCAGAAATCGTACCTTAAATAGTGTGCTAAACCTCGAATTTAAACTAGAAAGGATTCTGGTCGCTCGGAAATCTCGCCGGATATATGTATTTTCTAGGAAATGCAAGCGTAAAGAAGGAAAGGGCTAAAAAAGATACTTATATTGTAAATTTGGAAACTGAATCGACCGAGAGATTAGATCGCCAATCGTCAATTGACATGTGTCACTCGTGTCAGACGAAACACTCAAGTACGTCTTTCAAATGCTTGACACCTGTCCTTCATTAGTTGTCACATTTTTTATTTCGTTGAAAGTGACGTCATCTTCTAGTTAGAAATGAACCGATTTGATTCTAATCGAAAGACCCGCGTTTTCTTTTGCAACACGTGTTTTAATCTTAAATTTAAATTTCAAAAAGTTGCCGCTTGAATTTTAAATTTGGGGGCAAACTGTTTGGGTAAAAAGTCCAACAAACTATGGTCGTACGACATAAGGACGCTCTTTCTTCAGGCGACCTCGACTAAAAAATATCCGTCCAACGAATACCATCGTACGACTTGATTTCAGTTACTAATTGGCAGCATACATTATATCATGTTTAAATGCAGGCATTCATGACCAGGGATTGTAACGGAAGACGTCATCAATAGCAATTAGCAAAACGGATGTTGTCATCAATAATCAGAAACGGTCATATGCATTCAAAGACTTGCAGTATAAATACGAAGCTGAAACCTCACATTGAGACATCTGACTCTTAGACTTTACAAGCTCACGAATTACGCTCTTTAGCTCACTCAATCTCTCTTGAAGTTCACAAAGCATTCTATTGTTTGTCGTACGACGCACGACAGAAGTTTGATTACACATGACGCACGATCGAGTTAACTTTATTGTATTGTTTTATATTACGTTTCACTTGTAATATTTGTTCTTAAGGACGACGTCCCTGATTGACGTCCATAGTGCACGACGACTCACACTCGTCCGCGGTTTTTACCCATTTTAGGGGTTTTTCGCGTCACCAATTCTCTTGTCTCATTTACTTTATTTTTATTATAGTCGTACGATTATTGTTGTTACTTTCTTTGGTTGGATCAAGCTCCACATTTACCTTAAATTTTTCTTGTGAGATTTTTGGCATAAACAATTATTATTATTATTATTATTATTATTATTATTATTATTATTATTATTATTATTATTATTATTATTATTACTATTACTATTACTCTTAGGGGCGTTTACCAAACACTTACCCGGTAAACACTTACCAAGTCATGTTATCTTACCGATGCATGTTGTGGCGTGGTGGTAAGAGCCTGGGGACTTCATAGCGGTTGCCCGGGTTCGAGCCCCACTCGCAGCATTGTGGCCACGGGATGAATGCCCGCGGGCCATAGGCCTGTTTTCCAGGAGATTAGTCTGGGCCCAAAGTGGTCTGGGATACTCCTTTACCAAAAAAAAATACCAATAATCTTACTCGGTAAAAGCAAAGTCAAGGACAGAGAGTCTTACCCGATAAGTGAGGGTCGTCGTCTCTTACCATGGCTAACGCTTAGAGGGTAAATTGTTGCATACAATATCATTTTTGTGGTCTAAAATCATATCTTACCCGGTAAGTAATTAATAATGTTGAATTTTACCGGTAAGCACTTACTCGGGTAAGCGTTTAACATTCTTCTTATTATTATTCTTATTAATATTATTACAATAATATATGATATATATATATATAAGAACAATTTTAAAACCTTTTTATGCGATTTCTCTTCAAAAACCGTATAAAAATGTATATACCCATTTTTTTAAATGGTAATTTGGAATGAAACCGTGTAAAAAAGCTACCAAACCTTTTTACACGGTTTCTCTTCAAAATCCGTGTAGCAATATATGTTTTTTTAAATATTTTCTTACATGGTATTTTGGAATAAAATCATGTAAAAAAGCTGAAAAACCTTTTTATACAGATTCATTTCAACAACCACGTAAAAATGTAGATAGTCGTGTTTACTTAATTACTTTTCTACACGGTTTTTATGATGAAAACGTGTAAAAAGGTTGGGAGACTTTTTTATGTGGTTTTTCTTTAAAAACCGTGTAAAAATGTATATAACTGTTATAAAAACTTTTTACACGGTTTTTGAAAAGAAACCGTGTAAAATGGCTGGGAGGCTTTTTTACATGATTTCTCTTCAAAAACCGTGTAAAAATGTATATGTTTTTTACAAGGTTATTTTAAAAAACCCGTGTAAAAATGTTTCGAAACCCCTTTAAACGGTTCTTCTCAAATAACTGTGTAAAATGGTTATACATTTTTACACGGTTTTAGAAACAACCATGTAAAAAGATATTCACCGTGTAAAATGGGCTGGGAGGCCTTTTTACACGATTTCTTTTCAAAAATCGTATAAAAATGTATATGTTTTTTACAAGGTTATTTTAAAAAACCGCGTAAAAATATTTCGAAACTTTTTTAAACGGTTCTTCTCAAATAACCATGTAAAATGGTTATACATTTTTACACGGTTTTAGAAACAACCGTGTAAAAATGTATTCAAACCTTTTTACACGGTTATGTTACCAAAAAAACGTGTAAAAAATCTTTAAAAAAACACGGGTACATTTTTACCCGCTTTTTTTAAACCGCATAAAATGGGTGTGTAATAAAGTCATTTCTGTATTGAGAATTATTGACGCCTCTAGTGACCAAATTTTAGTTTTTGTCACTATATTCACATTAGTGACCAAATTTTAGTTTTTGTCACTATATTCACATGGTGACCAAATTTTAGTGACGATCTTTGTCATTGTCACTAACGCTGCAGTTAGTGACCAAAAAATAAGTAGTCACTAAAATTATGGTCAGTAACTAACATATTTCTTGTAGTGTGTATGTCATCGTGCTTGGACATTTGTTGCAAGCACATTTAAAAGTGGGCATCAAATAAACTTATTTTCTCCTCAAACTCATCATTTATGCTCTTTCGACTCTCCGCCTTGTAGGCATCTAATGATCAAGTAATCAAATACTACCCGGTTGTTTATAAAGCAACGGGTAGTTTTATAAAAACATGCTAACAAGTAATAAAATACTACCCGGTTGTTTGTAGAGCACCGGGTAGTTTAAAAAAAACATATTACAAGTAACTAAATATTACCCGGTTGTTTATAAAGCACCGAGTAGCTTTATAAAAACATGCTAACAAGCAATAAAATATTACCCGGTTGTTTGTAAAGCACCAGTAGTTTTAAAAAAAACATGCTACCAAGTAACCAAATACTACCCAGTTGTTTATAAAGCATCGGGTAGTTTTATAAAAACATGCTAACAAGTGATAAAATACTACCCGGTTGTTTGTAAAACACCGGGTAGTTTTATAAAAATATGCTACCAAGTAATCAAATACTACCTGGTTGTTTGTAGAGCATCGAATAGTTTTATAAAAACATGCAACTATTACTATAATACTATCCGGTTTTTTGTTGTATACTTGTATTTAGTAGGTTATATTTACATTTGTTTAGTAGTGGGTGGTGGGAGTATGAATGTAGATTTGGTGGTGGCGGTGTGACCTGGTGGTGGTAGTCAGATCATGCAGGTGATAAATTGTGGATGAGAGATGAAGAACCATGAAGGGGGAGACGGTGAAGGTGATAAAAAAAGGGGAGGGTGGTGAGCTCAAACGGTGATAAAAGAAAACGGGAGGGAGTGCCAGTGATGTTTATGGGAGGCGAGATACATCACGATTTTAATGTTTTATTTTATTTTTTGTCTTTTTATCGATTTACAGTACGATTTTGGATGGTTTTGGAAAAGAAATAATGTTTTTTTTTATAAATTTGTTTAATTTAGGCTTAATAATATAATGTTTTTTATATAAAAAAATAAGTATTTTGTTAGATTTCAATGAGTATCTTATATATTTTAATAACATCTAGAAAATATAACCAATTACATATTTAATAATATAATTAAAACAAATTTATAATAATATAATATATTAATAATAGTGATACATAGAAATGTCTGCATAAAAGGAAGACTCTGCATATATCAAATTGGTGGGTGTTAAAAGTCTGCAGTAGTAATATGTATCTTGTGCTTTGATACTTGTAAATTAAGAGATTTTTTAAATCTTGCATAAAATAATGGTACCTTATGCCTAATAATTTGTATTTAAGACACTACTAGAAAAAATATCATTTCCGACGGCAAAATCCGTCGGAAAATCAAATTACCGATGGATTTCCGACGGATTACGCTGTCAAAAAATCCCCCGCCAGAAAATGAATTTTCAGACGGATTTATCATTTCCGACGGATTTTTCCGTCAGAAATCCGTCAGAAATTAATTTCCATTTTTTTAAGAAAGACAAATTAATCAACATTTTCTTAATCTGATTAATTAGTTTCCGACGGAAAAAAATTTATTAATTAATTTATTTTTAACTGTTTATTTATTAAAAATATATAAAGAAAATTTAAAAAAAAAACAAATATCTGACGGAAAATCCGTCAGTAATTCCGTCGAAAATCCGTCAGAAATTTGTTTTTCTTTTTTAAAATTTATTATTAGAAAATTAAATATTATTCTGCTAGAATTTTTTTTAATTATAATTGAAATATTATAAATTTTCTTCTTTTTATTTCACCGAAATAATAAGTTGTCCCCTTGTTTTGAATTCTATCCGTCAGGTATCCATTTTGTATTGATTTGGTCCATTTTGTTAACTGTCTTAAATACACTAAGTTACACTTGGGGTACTTTAGTCTTTTTACTATTTTATCTTTTTTTTTGTTAATTAGAATTTTTTGTTAGTCTTACTTTATTTTATACAAAATTTTAATAAATAAATATTTTTCATCCAGTTCCATCAAAACCATCATCTTCATCTTCATACCTGCAAAACAGCCTTCATAAGTGTCTTCTACCACCATACAACTAAACTAAATAAAAATCAAAGTCTAAATAAAAATCAAGATCTTCCATCAAACCTAAATAAAAAACACAAATCAAACCTTAAATCAAAAACCCTAATAAAAACATAAATAAAACCCATATCACAAAATCGAAGCCAAAAAATTTAAACTAACTAACCTTATGCATATCTTCAAAGCCATGTTTGGTTCTTCAATCAGATCCAGATCTTCAAAGGTAACGTGAAGCTGAAGATGTTTAAACAGATGTAGATGAAACCCAAATGCGAGAACGATGGGGATGAAACCCAGACGAGAGAACGATGGAGACTACCGTCGGAGCATGGTTGGAGAGTGGTGGTGGAGGGGGAGCGATGGAGGCGACAGCTGTAGCGATGGTCCGATAGAGGCGACGGCTGTAGTGATGGGATGTAGAGTTTTTGTGGCGTTGGGGGATTCATCTGAAAACAAAAAGGGATGGGATGGAGGCGACGACTTTATAGAGGATATGGGTTAATAAATGTAGGAAAACAAAAAGGGCGAACATATTGGGGTGGGCGGGAACCAAAATTTTTGGGGAAATAAATAATATATTCCATAATTTGATGAAATAAAAGGGGAAGTAAATAATATATTCCATAAATAATATATTCCAAATTTTTTGGGGAAATAAAAGGGGAAGTAAATAATATGGTGTTAATAAAATCTGGAAAATATTTTTAAAATTGTAACATTTTTTAGTTTTAATGAAATCTAAAAAATATTTCTCATGTGTTGTGAATTAGATTATTAACTATTAATCTATCTATATTTATACTATATTATAAAGCATCTATAAAAAACTTTTAAAAATAATTGTTAAAGCTTAATGTACCGTTATTTAAATCTAATTACATAAAACTTAAATAAAGAATGAAACTTAAAATCTCTTCCTATTTAATCCTTATCTCAAACAATTTTAACTCCCCTAAAATCACTCCTCACTTCAACTTCCCTAAAATCACTCCCTGCATAATTAAATACAGAATGAAAATCAAATTTTAAATATAAAAAATATAAAATATAATTAAGAAAATATAACAGAATATGTAATGTTTATTTTATAAAAAAATCATTATTTTATTAAATCTAAAATAAATTACATTATTATTATTATATTAATATTAATATTAATATTAAATATTATAAAACAGACATAAAAAACTCTTAATTACAACATTTTATGCACAATGTACCATCATTTTATACAAGATTTTAAAAATATCTTAATTTACAAATATCAAAGCACAAGATACATATTACTACTACAGACTTCTAACACCGACTAATTTGGTATGTGCAGGGTCTTCCTTTTATGCAGACATTTCCATGTATCACTATTAATTAATATAATATATTACTATAAATTTGTTTTAATTATATTATTAAATATGTAATTGGTTATTTTTTATATGTGACATTAAAATATATTATATAATCATTGAATTATAACAAAATACTTAATTTTTTTATATAAAAAAACATTATATATTAAGCCTAATTTACACAAATTTATAAAAACATTATCACTTTATCAAAATCATCTAAAATCGTACTGTAAATTAACAAAAAATAAAATGAAACATTAAAATTGTGATGTATTTCGCTGCTTTACGCGAGTACGCATCTATTATTATTAAACTATCGAAAAAAACTCTTATAAACAAACTTTTATACATTAAGTACTGTTTATTGATACACATTACTTAAAATTCAAGATTACAAGTTATGATGCATGAGTACAAATTTTCTAAAGTTATATGTTTTAATTCATAACTAATGTCCAATAACACCAGTGGTGACTTATTACGTGCTTGTGTGCATGTATCAACTACATAGATGCTTGTGTTGTGTATTAAGGTCAATTAGACAACTAAGAACTAGTATACCCTGATATGAACCACTCTACCACCATTATAGCCCAATATGACATTTTATGACTTATTAATACCCAATAACACTAGTGGTGACTTATTACGTGCTTGTGTGTATGTATCAGCTGCATAGATGCATGTGTTGTGTATTAGGGTCAATTAGACAACTAAGAACCATTATACACCGATATGAATCACTCAACCACCATTATAGCCTAATATGACATTTTATGACTTATTAATGCCCAATAACACCAGTGGTGACTTATTACGTGCTTGTGTGTAGGTATCAACTGCATAGATGCTTATGTTGTAAATGTATTAGGGTCAATTAGACAACTAAGAACCATTATACCCCGATATGAACTGCTCAACCACCATTAGCCCAATATGATATTTTATGACTTATTAATGTCTAATAACACCAGTGGTGACTTATTATGTGCTTGTGTGAAGGTATCAGCTGCATAGACGCATCTGTTGTGTATTAGGGTCAATTAGACAACTAAGAACCATTATACACCGATATGAATCACTCAACCACCATTATAGCCTAATATGACATTTAATGACTTATTAATGACCAATAACACCAGTGGTGACTTATTACGTGCTTGTGTGCATGTATCAACTGTATAGATGCATGTGTTGTGTATTAAGGTCAATTAGACAACTAAGAACTAGTATACCCTGATATAAATCACTCAACCACCATTATAGCCCAATATGACATTTTATGAGTTATTAATGCCCAATAACACAAGTGGTGACTTATTAAGTGCATAGATGCATGTGTTGTGTATTAGGTTCAATTAGACAACTAAGAATCATTATACACTGATATGAACCACTATTATAGCCCAATATGTACAACATATATGCGTGTGGTGGGTACTCGGTTCGATAAAACAACTAAACCACCATAGCCCAATTTAAATTAAATTAATTACCGTTGTAAATAAGTCGGAAATTAATTTAAGGAAACCTTATTTAATTTTATATATTTATAATTTAAAAAATGGTTTCTAAAATTTAATTTTATTAATATTTGAATTTAATTATGATTCTAAAATTTAATATAATAGTAACAGTAAAATATAATTTTTAATTTTAATGTAATTTTAGATTTAATGTAATTTTGAATTTTTTATATTAATTTTCGATGGATTTCCGACGGAAATTAATTTAATTTTAAATTAAATTAATTTCCGTCGAAAATCCGTCGAAAATTAATTTAAAAAATTATTATTTAATTTTAGATATTTATAATTTAAGAATTGGTTTCTAAAATTTAATTTTATTAAATTTTGAATTTAATTATAATTCTAAATTTTAATATAATATTAACAATATAATATAATTTTTAACTTGAATATAATTTTGAATCATAAATTAATTTAAATTAATTTTGAATTTTTTATATTAATTTCCGACGGATTTCCGATGGATATTAATTTAATTTTAAATTAAATTAATTTCCGTCGAAAATCCGACGGAAATTAATTTAAAAAGTTCTTATTTAATTTTAGATATTTATAATTTAAGATTTGGTTTCTAAAATTTAATTTTATTAAATTTTGAATTTAATTATGATTCTAAATTTTAATATAATATTAACTGTATAATATAATTTTTAATTTGAATATAATTTTGAATAATAAATTAATTTAAATTAATTTTGAATTTTTTATATTAATTTCCGACATATTTTCGACGAAAATTAATTTAATTTAAAAATAAATTAATTTCCGTTGGAAATACGTCGGAAATTAATTTAAAAAGTTATTATTTAATTTTAGATATTTATAATTTAAGAATTGGTTTCTAAAATTTAATTTTATTAAATTTTGAATTTAATTATGATTCTAAATTTTAATATAATATTAATAATATAATATAACTTTTAACTTGAATATAATTTTGAATCATAAATTAATTTTAAATTTTTTAAATTAATTTTCGACAGATTTTTGACGAAAATTAATTTAATTTAAAATTAAATTAATTTCCGTCGGAAATTAATTTAAAAAATTCTTATTTATTTTTAGATATTTATAATTTAAGATTTGGTATCTAAAATTTAATTTTATTAAATTTTGAATTTAATTATGATTCTAAATTTTAATATAATATTAACAGTATATATAAATTTTAATTTGAATATAATTTTGAATAATAAATTAATTTTGATTTTTTTATATTAATTTCCGACGGATTTCCGACGGAAATTAATTTAAAAATTTATTATTTAATTTTAGATATTTATAATTTATGATTTGGTTTCTAAAATTTAATTTTATTAAATTTTGAATTTAATTATGATTCTAAATTTTAATATAATATTAACAATATAATCTAATTTTTAATTTGAATATAATTTTGAATCATAAATTAATTTAATTTAATTTTGAATTTTTTATATTAATTTCTGTCAGAAATCTGTCGGAAATTAATATAAAAAGTTCTTATTTAATTTTAGATATTTATCATTTAAGAATTGGCTTCTAAAATTTAATTTTATTAGAATTTGAATTTAATTATGATTCTAAATTTTAATATAATATTAACAATATAATATAATTTTAGATTTGATATAATTTTGAATCCTAAATTAATTTAATTTAATTTTGAACCTTTTTATATTAATTTCCGTTGGAAATTAATTTAGAATTTTTTAATTTAATTTTAAATATTTATAATTTAAGAATTGGTTTCTAAAATTCAATTAAACTAAAATTTGAATTTAATTATGATTCTAAATTTTAATATAATATTAACAATATAATATAATTTTAGATTTGATGTAATTTTGAATTTTAAATTAATTTAAATTAATTTTGAAAATTTTATATTAATTTTCGACGGATTTCTGACGAAAATTAATTTAATTTAAAATCAAATTAATTTCCGTCGGAAATTAATTCGAACTTTTTAAATTCTATTTCTTAACCATTATTTTTAAAAAATGTTTTAAAATAATATTTTTTTTAAAAATTGAATTAATTTCCGATGGATTTCCGACGGAAATTAATTTAATTTTAAATTAAATTAATTTTCGTCGGAAATCCGTCGGAATTTAATGAATTTAATTTAATTATATTCTAATTTGTTTTTGTAGTTACTAATTTATTTAATTAAGTATTTTAATTTCAATTAAACAAATATTTGTGACGGATTTGTGACGGATAAAATATCCGTCACAAATCCGCCACAAATATTAAAGAGAATATAAATATTTATTTTCCGTAAAATTTCAGTGGCGGATTTGTGGCGGATTTCCGACGGATTTAAGTTGATGTTGACTTTTGTGGAATCCGCCGGAAATCGCTCGGAAATCTGCCGGAAATTTTTCCGACGGAAAATCCGTCGGAAACGTCCGTCGGTGATAGCTCTTTTTCTAGTAGTGAGAGTTTTTTATCCGTGTTTTATAATATAGTATAGATATATGTAATAATATATAATAACTATAATACATAAAATATAAAATCATAAAATATTTAAATAATCATAAAATAAAGAAAAATGGTAACCATTTTGTCCTTGTACTTAATGGAGACAATGGACGGCACTTGCTCAAGGGGCCAAATCCAAGATAACTTACCGAATAAGACTTTCGGTTCTTGTCTTCACACTTATAAGGCAAGATTCTTGGTCTTTATCATATTCATCCGGTAAATTAATGTGACTTGTTAAGCATTTACCTGGGTGGCCGTGTAAGCGTTTGGTAAACGGTCCCTTAGTCTCTAAAAAACTGAACCATATACACAGATGGTCCTAACTTTTCAATTTAATAATATTTGTGGTATACGGAGTAGTGATGGCCAAATGGGCCCGGACCGACCCGGCCCGATCGATTAACGAGCCCGACCCGACTGAAAACCGGGCCCGGTGTCAAACCGGTTTGGGTTTTTGGAGTATTTGGCGGCCCGGCCCGGCTCGGCCCGAAACCGATTCACGGCCCGGTTTTTGGCCCGACCCGGCCCGATTTTCGCATTTCAAAAAATATAGCCGTTTGTATGCATTTTTTGACCCTTTTTTTTGTGTGTTTTTACCTCTCCAAACCCATATAAATACTTGTGTTGGTTATGGATAGTAACACCAACTTACAAAACGCAAAAAACGCATACAATTCTCATTTATCGTCTCTCTCTATATTCATTTCTCGCAAGTTCTACTCACGGGTTATTAGAATTTATATATTGTAAGTTTGTAACTTAAAATTATAAATAAAATGTATTTTTAAAGTGTATTTTAGAGATTTATTATAAATAAAACGTATTTTTAAAGTGTATTTTAGTGATCCAATCCAATTTTTATTTTTTAAAGTTTAGTAATTAATTATTATATAAAGGAAATTATTTAAAATAATAAAAAAATCGAAGGCCCGATCCAGCCCAGTTTTGGGCCCGACCCAACCCGGTTTTGGGTGAACCGGTTTAACCCAAGCCTAACCGGGCCACGCCTTTTTGGGTGAAACCCGGCCCGGTCCGGCCCGAAGCCCTTTGGGCCCGGTTTTTGTTTTTACTGTAGAGGCCCGAAGCCCGTTTTGGCCCGACCCGGATCGGCCCGAGCCTGATTTTTGGCCATCACTAATACGGAGTGAGCACTGTTAGTTAACAACCATTATTAGGGATAAATCAGCCTTTGCACAAACTACAAACACCAAAATGTAACTCACTCTAAAATTAATGGTGATTCGCACTTTTTAAGTGAAATTTTGTCTTATCCCATTTCACGTCATACATAAAATAGTGAGTTTTGTCATGTCATGTCTCCTCTTGTATACATACCAAACGCAAACTTAAAGACCAAATTTGAGCAAACGACATGACGACCAATGTAATTCACTATTAAATAAAAAAGTTGTATAAAATTTTAAAAGTATGTCTTTAATAATGATGATGTCTCTTTCTGTTTTGT
Source organism: Arctium lappa (assembly GCA_023525745.1). NCBI lineage: Eukaryota > Viridiplantae > Streptophyta > Magnoliopsida > Asterales > Asteraceae > Arctium > Arctium lappa. Next base: position 66,003,815 of record CM042059.1, on the reverse strand, counting down.
CTTCAATCGACACCGAATAATGTTAATGTAATATCTTAAAAAACATTTTTAGAAAAGAATTGAGAGACATCTCTATTTATAATTTTTGGAGAAAAGATCAGAAATCTTCAAAACTAAATTTTGCTTAAAAAATATACATTAATAATATTTATAACTTTTGGTCGAATTTTTTTTATTATTTTATAAAAAAAAATTACATGACAATTAAATATATGAAATGTTTTAATAATAGAATTTACAAACTTGAGAAAACTAAGTAGAATATAAAATTTTTATTTTTTATTTTTTATTTCTTATTTTGAATTTTTTATTAATATTTAAGAGAAACATGAAAGATACTCCAAGGATACTTTTAGTGTGTGTCATTGCTTAAATACTTCTTGTTCATAGAGTGAATTTCTCACTTTTCATGAAACAAAACTTAACAATGGATTATCCAACCATCCTTCTTTTACTATCTCTCCTTTTAACGTTCATCTATTCTGTCATCACTTTCGGCCGCCGCAACTCTCGCTTGCCGCCAGGGCCTTACTCTTTACCCATCATCGGAAACCTCTTAGAACTCGGTGACAAACCACACCGTTCTCTCACCATACTCTCTAGACGCTATGGCCCACTAATGTCTCTTAAATTTGGAAGCATAACAACCATAGTCGTTTCATCACCTACTATCGCCAAAGAATTCTTTCACACGCATGATACCGCATTCTCAGGTCGATCTGTTTCTCTCGTCGCACAAGTGGATGACCACCATAAATACTCTGTTACCTTTTTGGATGCTGGAGATCAATGGCGAAGACTAAGAAGAATAGCAAAAGAATATTTGTTCTCCAGAAAATATCTAGATGGTAGTGAACAACTACGCCAAGCGAAGGTACGAGTAGGATAACATTATTGACGTATATTCAAAAACCCAATTATTATAATAGTAATAATAATAATATATATGTTGCTTACACAGAAGCATTTTAGACGTTTGGTCTAAAGTCAAAACAACTTACATGACCCGGTCTAATTATTATAATAGTAACTATCAGTATTGGTCTTTTATATCAGGTATCGGTCGTCGTTTTTTAAGTGGTCCTCAACCAGGAGTTCGTTCTTAATCGCCTTGTACATCGCTTGCTTGTAGGACAAATAAAAATATGATAATTATACATTCAGTCCATATAATATTTTTTTGGAGTGGATATCCATATAAATGTTTGATTCTCTACAACGAGTATAATAATTGTTTGACCACTTTCGTATAAGTTAAATGTTTAATTATTCAAATTATTCTAGTTATTTAAATATATATTTTAGTAGGAAAAATGTTCGGAATTGTGAAAATCAATAATCATATTTTTTTTTATAATATGATAATTTTTTAATATATATTTTTCTTTCGTGTTGTAAAACAACAATATGGGATTCATTTATCAACAAATTTTTTTTCTTCCGTTTGAATTCATTTTATATATATACTAGAAGCGTACTCGCGCAATGCAGCGAGATACATCACGATTTTAATGTTTCATTTTTTTTTGTAGATTTACAATACGATTTTGGATGGTTTTGAGAAAGTGATAATGTTTTTTCTTATAAATTTGTTTAATTTAGGATTAATAATATAATATTTTTTATATAAAAAATTAAGTATTTTGTTAGAATTCAATGATTATCTTATATATTTTAATGACATCTAGAAAAAATAATCAATTACATATTTAATAATATAACTAAAACAAATTTATAGTAATATAATATATTAATTAATAGTGATACATGAAAATGTCTACATAAAAGGAAGGTCTAGCACATACCAAATTGGTGGGTGTCAGAAGTCTGCAATAGTAATATGTATATTGTGTTTTGATACTTGTAAATTAAGAGATTTTTAAAATATTGCATAAAATGATGGTACCTTGTGCCTAATAATTTGTATTTAAGAGTTTTTTATCCGTGCTTTATAATATAGTATAGATATATATAGAGAGAGAGGGGATATGTTTTAAATAAAACTAAATATCATGAGAATGTAAGAAGGAAGATTTGAAAAAAATCTTTCAAAATACATATAAGAACACATGAATAATCTTTAAATCAGTTCACATATGCATTATTAAATAATTTGTTTACATTTTTTCAGTGATTCACATATGAACTTACATTTCTTACCTTCTTACAATATTTAGTTCCATATTTGAACATCCAACTGTATATGTATATATATATATATATATATATATATATATATATGCAAAAGATCGTATGAGAAGTTGAGTTAACCGTGAGAAGTGGATCTGATCACCGTTGATCTCTTTTAATCTCAAGCCCTCCCATTAATTGCGGCTTAGAAAGAAATTGATCTGGTACATCTCGGTGCATCTCATCTCAGTGCATCTCATCCTAATATGTGTCAATTTCTCATCCAACGGTTGATAACCATTTCTCACGCTCTCACCGTTAACTCAACTTCTCACCGGAACCCAACCCTATATATATATATATATATATATATATATATATATATATAGTTTCAGTCATTTGCATACCTCCTAATTCATACAAATCGTACAAACTAATCTCAATCATCAATTTAGACTAATGAATATTTGATTTCACAAATATCTCGATTAACTCATAATATAAAGCATTGATCATAATTAATGAACTCATATTATTTTCTATAGATATGCGGATCATAATAAATGAATATCATCATTATCTCAATTATTTGGTTTGTATGATTTGCAAATTATTGATTCCCTCTCCATATATATACATATATACATATACATATATAAGGAAAATCAAATGAAAGGCGGAACTACGTTACAAACTTGTGAACCAAGTGAACTTTCATGTGTTATTCATATATAAAACTACACATGTGAAAAAGTCGATGTTTATACAAACGGGTTCATATATAAAACATCCAGGATTATTTTACGTGTAAAAAAAGCATGCATGAAAATATGTTTAAAAAATACACACTAAGTACAAACATAAATAAACATGTTAATTTTGGCTTAAAATCAAATTCATTAAATGATTTTTATTAGTTTTCATGGGGTTGTAACATATTTTGCGATATCTATTTCACTACTAGAAAATTAGGTATCACCAACCGAAATTATCGACGGCCAATATCCGTCGGTAGTTCCATCGGCCAATATCCGTCCGACAATATCTGTCGGTAATTTCCGATGGAACACTGATGGATCACCGACAAACATCCCACCTCGGAAACTTTTCCTGACGAAACAAAAACCCATAATCCGATAGTGGATTTGATAATTTCCGACGGATAAAAAAATATTTTTTTTAAAATTATTTATCAGTGTTTTCGTCGGTGACCCATCTGTGATGCTTTTACCTACAATATCTTGTCCGACATACTTTCACAGACGGATTATTAACAGATTTTTTGCTTGGTGAAAATCTTATGTTTTGTAGTATTTGTTTTTCACTCTCCTCTCTCTCTCTCTCTCTTATATATATATATATATATATATATATAGATATGTGTGTTAGAAGATGAATATGATTGAAGGAGACGATAAATATGCTGAAGGTTTGAAACCTCGATATATTGATTGAGAGAAAACGTAAAATATGAAAAGTAAATAATGAGTAATCTAACCTAGACTACAAGATACAATATATTTATACATAGACTATATGGGCTTGGGCCCTATACTGACATGGGCCTGGGCCCTCTACACATATATATTAACATCCCCCCTCAAACTCAATCGGGAGAAGAATGAGCCAGATGGCGTTTGGAAACTAGATCACGAAACCGTCCTGGTAGATGAGCTTTAGTGAAAATGTCGGCCGGTTGATTAAGAGTTGAAATAGGAAGAAGCAGGATAGTCTTACGAGTCACATGTTGACGAACAAAGTGACAGTCAATTTCAATATGTTTCGTTCGCTCGTGAAAGACATCATTGTGAGCAATCTGAATCGCACTGTTGTCACACCACAATGGAGTTGGAGACAGTTGAGGAGCCCCCATGTCAGAGAGTAGCCAGCGTAACCACACAAGTTATTGAGCTGTGTCAGCTAGTGCTCGATACTCAGCTTCAGTACTGGATCGAGCTGTGAGAGATTGTTTCTTGCTCCACCAAGATATAAGAGAGTCTCCAAGAAAGAAACAGTAGCCGGTAGTGGAGCGACGATCAGTCATGTCACTGTCCCAATCAGCATCAGAAAAACCTCGCAAAGTCAATGATGATGTGGATGGAAAATGAAGACCATGAAACATTGTCCCTTTTAAATATCGAAGAATGCACAGGACAACAACGTAGTGATCAGAACATGGTGCAGACATGAACTGACTGACAGTATGAACAACATAGGCAATGTCAGGTCGAGTTACTGTCAGGTAGACAAGTGACCCCACTAACTGGCGATATAAAGTAGGATCACGCAGAGGAGGTCCAACATTCGGAGCCAAATGAAGGTTGTGCTCAAGTGGAGTGGATGCAGTTTTGTTGTCAGTAATCCCAGCTTTTAACAAAAGATCTGAGGTGTATTTGGCTTGACAAAGATAAATTCCCGATGGATCTGAGAGCACCTCAAGACCAAGAAAATAGTGTAAAGAGCCAAGATCCTCAATCTCAAAACAGGAGCTGAGAGATGTCTTGAAATTAGATATGCCAGTAGAGTCACTGCCAGTAATAATCATATCATCCACAAACAGAAGAAGTAAGATTGTACCAGCCTCAGTGGTCCGAGTAAAAAGTCCTGAATCATAGTTGTTGGGTAAGAAGCCCAGAGAGGTGACTGTGGAACTGAATTTCTCAAACCAAGCTCGCGGAGCTTGCTTGAGTCCATAAAGAGCCTTCCGAAGACAACAAACATGAACTTGTGGAAATCGAACGCCTGGAGGAGGTGTCATGTAGACTTTCTCAGATAAGTCATCGTTCAAAAAGGCATTCTTAACATCCATCTGAAAGAGAGGCCATTGTTTTGTAGCTGTGATGGCTAGGAGACTGTGAACAGAAGTGACTCGAGCAACAGGTGCAAATGTCTCCTCATAATCAATACAGTACTCTTGATTGAAGCCCTTGGCCACAAGACGAGCTTTGTACCGATCAATAGAGCCATCAGATTTTGTCTTGATTTTGAACACCCATTTGGAGCCAATGGGTGACTTGCCTGGTGGAAGAGGGACAGATTCCCATGTCTGAGCTTTGTCAAGGGGCTGAAGTTCCTCATCCATAGCTTTCTGCCAATCAGGGTTAGAGGAGGCTTCCTTGTAGGAAGTAGGTTCGTGATTTGACAGCAGAGTAGCATAAACATGATAATCACGAAGATGAGAAGGAACTTGTCTTACCCGATCTGATCGTCTAACATTCTGAGATTGAGAAGTTCTAGGATCCAAAGACTCAGCAGGCACCTTGGATGTTGGCTGTGTGGATGGAGCAGATGATTGATGTTGATCAGGAAAACTAGGAGAGGCAGGCTGTGTGGGGGCAGGAGACTCTGAAGGAGAGGCAGACTCATAAGGAGTTGGAACAACAGGTGGAGGTGATATGATGTCAGATTGGAGTGAGTCCAATGAGACGGAAGCATCAGTGAAGAACGAAGTGGTGAAGTTAGGAGACTCACGAAACTTGGATATAGAAGAAAAAGGAACATGTTCCCAGAAGGTGACATGACGAGATATACGAAGACGCTGAGAGATAGGATCCCAATAGCGATAACCCTTGTGCTCAATACTATATCCAAGGAAGCAGGAAAGTCTGGAGCGAGGTTCAAGTTTGGTATGTTCATGATATTGTAGTTGAACAAAACAAGCACTGCCCCAAACTTTTAGAAGTTCATAGGCAGGGGTGACCTCATGAAGAGCCTCATAAGGAGACTTATTATTAAGGATGGGAATAGGATGACGATTGATAGTATAAACTGCAGTGAAAGCAGCTTCACCCCAAAAATGTTCTGGACATTTAGCAGAGATGAGAAGAGTGCGAACCGTATCAAGAATATGACGGTGTTTGCGTTCGGCACGACCATTTTGAGGAGATGTGCTGGGACAGGAGTACTAAGAGGGAGTCCCTTGAGATTAAAGAAAGGAGAGAAGAGATGACTCTTTGTATTCCATAGCATTGTCAGCTCTAAGAATCTTTATAGATTTTGAGAATTGGGTGTGAATCATCCGGGCAAACATAATATAAATTTTGGGTAGTTCCGAACGATGTTTCATGAGATATATCCATGTGAAACGTGTATGGTCATCAATAAAAATAACAAAATATCAAGCACCCCCCATGGATGGATGTGGTGCTGGTCCCCATACATCAGAATGAATAAGATCAAAAGAAGAAGTAGAATTAAACTCATTCATTTCAAAAGGTAAAACATGATGTTTGCCAAATTTGCATGATAAACAGGAAATATTGTCAGTTGATACACAATTTCCTAACACCCCAAAATGGGCTAATGATTTTATTCTGGCTAGAGATAAGTGACCCAGTCGGGCATGCCACAACTCAAAATAAGAAGTGATGGAAACTAAGGCAACAAGACTTGAAGAGGGTAATGGAAGACGAAGGTAGACCACTTCAATCATCCGTCCAACTTTACGGCCGAGTCCAAGGATCTGCTTGGTCTTTGGATCCTGTACAACACAACCAGAAGAATGAAATAAAATGATCAAATTAGATTCAAGAAGCTGCGCAATCGAAACTAAGCTCAGATATAGTTTCAGAACATTTAGAACATCCGGTAATTGTATATGAGAAGTGGAAACAATTCCACTAAAGGATACCGGTAGGCCAATATTGTCAGCAGTTCTTACTGACGTAAATTGCTGAGGTGGTTTCTTAGAAACGAAACCATCAGGGCAAGGTGTCATATGATTGCAACACCCAGAGTCAAACAACCATACGTTACCTGATGCAGCTGAGTGTGGAGAATTCATACCCATAGCACCAGATATGATATTCTCCATGAGTTTTTGATTGCGACGCATCAGTTCCATTAGGCCAGGTGAGGAGGCTGGAGAAACCTCGGTATCAGCAATGGTAGGCCCAGCAACAACATGAGTCCGGTTCTGAGAACCAGTGTGCTTTGAGTTCTTCGGGCAGTCAGACTCATAATGACGCGGATGAGTGATGCCACACTTACGACACTTACGGATAGGACAATCAAGGAGAAGATGAGCAGTAGAATGGAAAAAGGCACACTCAGATGTGTTTGTCTTTCCCACAGATTTGGAATGATTGCTGTTGGTCCATTTGCCTTTGGACTTGGGATGAGACGTGTAGATAACGCTATCAGTAGCATGCATCGGTGAGCGCATGTAAAGACGGGTTTCTTCACTTATCAATTATGATATTGATTCTTCAAAAGTAGGTAATGGCTGCCTATGAAGAAGAGAAGCACGAACATTCTCAAGTTTATAAGTAAGACCCATCAGAATAGTGATCAAATGTAGCTGGCTGAAGTAGGCAGTGAATTGTTGAGTTGTTTCATCAAAGATCTGTGGTGCTCCAAGACTTATATGATCTCTGAGAGACTGCATTTCGGAGATATAAGAGTTTATGGATTGATCAGGAAGTTGGCGTTTGCTCTGAAAGGTGGTCCACAGTTGATATTGATGAGATATGCCCGATGAAGAGTACCGCTTGGCGAGAAAATCCCAGAGACTTTTGGCGGTAAGATAACGAAGAAATTGTTGGTTGATCTCAGGAGTAGTGGAGGCATTAATGAAGCCCAGAATACGAGCATTATTGATGTCCCACTCATTCATGCGTTTTGCAAAGTCAACAGCATTCTTAGTTGCTTCCTGAACTGGAACTTTGGATGCACCAGTAACATAGGTGTAAAGGCCATGGGATTTGAGCAGAATTGTCATATGATGATGCCAGAGAATGTAGTTGCTACCATTGAAAATAACCGAGATGGGATTTGAGTGATTGAGATTGGAAACCATGGGAGTGAGAAACAGTTCAGATATGCACTAGAGTCCGGTATGGACCGGGAGATGCGACCGGTATAGACCGGTAGAGGGTCGTCCGGTATGAACCGGGAGGTGCGAACGGTATAGAGCGGTAAAAAAATGCGACCGGTATAGACCGGTAAAAGTTGCGACCGGTAGAATGTTTCGACCGGTAAAAGTTGCGACCGGTGGAATGTTTCGACCGGTAAAAGTTGCGACCGGTAGTGTGCTTCGACCGGTAAAGAGATGCGACCGGTAGAGTGCTTCGACCGGTAAAATGTTTTCGACCGGTAGACTTCCGGTTCTGCGGCAAGGGTTTCAGAAAACAAACAAACAGCGGCGAAGACAATTCAAAACACACAGATCGATCGATAGAATACTCGATCGAGAAACGATTCAAAAAATCGATTCAAAATAGAATCGATTCAAAGGCGATGGCAAACGATCGATTCAAAACAAAATCGATGAACAGTGATGAATAGTAAACAAGATGATACGGTTCGGATGAACAGTGATGATGAACAGTAAACTGATGAACAGTGAAATCGAAGAATAAACCTACAGCTCTGATACCATGTTAGAAGATGAATATGATTGAAGGAGACGATAAATATGCTGAAGGTTTGAAACCTCGATATATTGATTGAGAGAAAACGTACAATATGAAAAGTAAATAATGAGTAATCTAACCTAGACTACAAGATACAATATATATATACATAGACTATATGGGCTTGGGCCCTATACTGACATAGGCCTGGGCCCTCTACACATATACATTAACAATATATATGTGTGTGTGTAGGGGCTAAAAAGAGAACCCCCACAGGAAACATCGATCAACCGTTGAGTCTAAAAATTTGATGATAGAGACAATGTAGC